>ML869988.1:4646-20288 GCA_009831015.1 Picea engelmannii | reverse complement strand
AGGAACCAACGGTGTTATGCTTTACGTCTAACAACTAGGTCAGAAGCATAATTCATCTTCCTTTACATCTAACAACGAGGTCAGAAGCAAGGATCACACGACGTCATGCTTTACGTCTAACAACGAGGTCAGAAGCATGACTCATCTTGCTTTATGTCTAACAACTAGGTCAGAAGCAAGGAACCAACGACGTTATGCTTTACGTCTAACAACTAGGTCAGAAGCATAACTCATCTTGTTTTACGTCTAACAATGAGGACAGAAGCAAGGATCACACGACATCATGCTTTACGTCTAACAACGAGGTCAGAAGCATGACTCATCTTGCTTTACGTCTAACAACTAGGTCAGAAGAAAGGAATACATCTACTCCCCCTTTCAAGGAAGGTCCTTTCGAAAAATACCAAGCTTATCTCGAAAGTGTTCAAACTTTACACGAGATAGAGGCTTAGTCATCACATCAGCAACCTGTTCATCCGTGCTAATGTACTGGACCTTCAAGGCTCCTCTCTGTACAATGTCACGGATGAAATGATAGCGGATCTCTACGTGCTTCGACCTGTCGCGGAACACAGGATTCTCTGTCATTTTAATACAACTTTGATTGTCACATAGAATCGCAGTTGCTCTCATCTCCAAATCAAATAGGCCTGTCAGCGACTTTCGAGGCCATATAGCTTCGCAGCTAGCAGAACATGCGGCAATGTACTCTGCTTCCGTTGTGCTGAGAGCAATACTGGATTGCTTCCTACTCTGCCACGAGATCATAGCTGATCCCAAACTGAAACAACATCCGGAAGTGATTTTTCTGTCAACAACGCTTCCTGCCCAATATGCATCAGTATATCCAATCAGAGTGAAGTCATGATCTCCATCATAGCTGAGACCATAATCCATTGTACCCTTAAGGTACCTCATCACATGTTTTGCAACCACTAAATGAACACATCTGGGCTCCACCAGAAACTGACTCAAGGTGTTCACTACAAAACATATGTCTGGTCTAGTGTTCATCAGGTACATCAACGATCCAATAATCTGTCTGTACAGAGTGGCATCTATAAAATCTGATGAAGTATCGACCAGCAGCTTTAGCTTTGCTTCCATGGGTGTATTCATGGACTTGCATTCGAGCATGTCGAATCTCTTCAAGATTTCGACCGTGTACTTCCCTTGGTTAAGGAAGATTCTTTTCGGACTCTGCCATACCTCAAGACCTGAGAAGTAATGCATTAGGCCAAGGTCTTTCATTTCAAATTAAGCAGCAAGTCTCTGTTTACATTCAGCGATGAGCTTTTCTTCTCCAGTTAAGAATAAGTCATCCACATAAAGTAATAGTATTACTGGTTCATTTTCCATGATCTTGAAGTAGAGATTTGAATCTGCTTTACTCTTGGTAAAGCCCAAGCTCGTTAAGAAACTATCTATACGGCCATACCAAGCTCTGGGAGCTTGCTTCAATCTGTATAAGGCTTTCTTCAATCGACAGACATGAGACTTCTTGTCTTCAACCTCAAATCTTTCGGGTTCCTCTATACACACTTCCTCTTCAATGATACCATTCAGAAAAGTTGTCTTCACATCCATCTGGTGCAACTTCCATTTCATCTTGGCAGCAAGAGCTATAATGGTTCTGATTGAAGTGTGTCTGGCCACAGGAGCGAATGTCTCTTCATAGTTGATTTCTTCCTTCTGGGAAAATCCACGAGTGACAAATCTTGCTTTATATTTCTCAATACTTCCATCAGTAGCATGTTTTATCTTAAATAGCCATTTTGATGATACCACATCCTTACTTTTCGGTCTGGGAACAACTTCCCACACATCATTCTTTATTATGGTTTGGTATTCCTTTGTCATGGCATTTGCCCATTCCTTCTTCTGGACGGCCTCTTCAAAACATGTAGGTTCTTCATCAAGTAGATTGCACATCAAAGCCGTGTAACTGGAGAATGGCTTTGGTTTCTTTACATGTCTCGTGGTTCCTTCTGGAACACCATACTTCTCTCCATCTTTAATAAGCTCTCTTTCCCAAGCATGCTTTCTTTTATGGGAGAAGGTCATCTGAGGAGGTTCTTGAGCTTCTGTTATATCATGATCTTCAAGGGTCTCCTCCTCAGGGGAAGCTATGACTTCCCTTACAGGTTCTGCAACTCTGGGAACTTCCCTCATGGATTCTGTCGTCCTAGGATTTACTGGTTCCTCTTCACATACCTCTTCAAGCTGGCATCTTCTCGGTTTCTTAAGTGCAGCTTCTTCATCAAAGGTCACGTCCCTGTTGATCTCAATATGGCGGTGACCAGGTATGTAGATTATGAAGGACTTGGATACCTCACAGTATCCCACAAATGTTCCCTTCTTTCTGGAGGGCTCCAGTTTGTTTCTTTTCTCTTTCGGTATATGAATAAACACTGGACACCCAAATATTTTGAGATGGCTTACCTCTGGCTTCTTTCCAGTGAACATTTCTTCTGGGGTCTTGAACCCAAGTGCAGTATGGGATATTTTGTTTTGCACATAAACAACTGCCATAGCTGCTTCTGCCCATAAGCACATAGGAAGATCTTGATCGTGAATCATGGTCTTCACAACTTCCATAATCGTTATGTTCTTCCTTTCAGCAACACGGTTTTGTTGGAGATCTTGATCCCAACATCTTTGCAGATATTCACGAATTCTTTTGAGGTATATTCTGCTCCATTATCTGACCTGAGTATCTTAATCTTCCTTGCAGAAGGGTTCTCTTATCAAGGCTTTTAATTCGTTGATCTTGTTGAATACTTCAAATATATCCAGGTCTTTTACGAGAATAATCATTAATGGATGATACATAGTATACATACCCATTATTGGAGGAGGATGGCAATGGGCCACATACATCTGAATGAATGAGTTATAGGACTCCTTCTGCCTTGATGTCCTTCTTTGAAAACGGGTTCTTGATGTTCTTCCCTTGTGCACATCCATCGCATACGCCTTCATGATCACCTTTCAGTTCTGGTAAACCTGTGACAGCTTTGCATATGTATGGTAGCACCTTGTAGTTGATGTGAGATAATCTTCTAGAGTTCACATGGATTCTTCAATAGAGTGGGTCATGGCAGCTTCTGAGTGACCCACCTTCTTCTTTTCCACTGATGATTGCTTCATTTATGATCTCTCCTTTAGCACGTTTCCTTCTGCAACCTTCGCTATAGCTTCCTCATTTGACCTGGAGCAAGGTCAACAAAACAACAAGCAAGAATAATATCCTTCTTGATAATATAAAGAAATAGCACGAACAATCATCACAGTAGCTCCGTTAGAGCTTATTACTTATAATTTAGCAAAGATTAAAGGTAAGGAATACAATACAATACGAAATGGGGTCAACACTCTCTTAGTGTTGTGACCAAGCATTCTTCAATGGAGATCTGAAAATAACACACGTGGTTTCTCCTAGAGGAGGTGTTAGTCATATCAAACAAAGTATTCTCACATGTTATCAAGTATAATACTTTACGACTATTGCTATCTCAACTAAAGTCATTAGCTTGTCATGTGTACCTTTGAATCTTGATTAATCAAACCTGGAGCCTTGTCCTCAAGAATGAGTGCTTGCTTTTCTTCCAGGTCTCCTTCACTCAAGTGATGAGTGCTTTCTTCAACCTATGTTCTGTACTAAGACAATACACTCGGATAGAATTTGCAGGTAGTGGCTCCATCTGGTAGCAGCGGTAATCATTACCAAAAACTTCAAGAGTGATTGCAACTGGTTCTGCGGTTACAACTGCAACAGGTACTGCAAATTAGGGTTTTATGAGGAAACCCTAATTTTTCAAACTTCGAATTTTGAAATTTTGATCCAAGGGATAGATGCGCTGAGATGAGACGAGTTAGCTGGTGCAGTCAGAATTTCAAAAATCCAACTTTTACCCCTTCAAATCTGATCTGTAGATTTCTAGAATGGTGCTTCTGGTTTTCTGGTACTTCTGGTACTCTGGTACTTCTGGTACTCTGGTTTTCTGGTACTTTGTGAAACTAGGGTTTCACTTTCCGAAGGATCTATCCACTGAAAAGGTGCGCTCTAGGTGCCAAATTGATCCTTGGGGGAGGGCGCAACTTTCTAGGTGGTTAGGGAGCTAAAAATATTCACTTTTACAAAACCCTAATTTTTGGGTACGGTAACAGTGACGTTTTTCCTCTTGCAAATTGTGCTTTCTTCAGGTTGGCTCTGAAACCATGTTAATGTTTATGCCATTACTATAGTTCTTTGCATTTCATAAGATAAGAGTATAATAAGAACAAGATCACTGAGAAATACACATCCACAAGAGACACAACATTTATCCTAGGAAACCCTCTAGGGGAAGAAAACCCAACAAAAACTTCCTTATCATAAATAACTTGTACAATGTTCAAGAGATAACTTAACCAATACAGAAAAGTCCTCCTCAAGAGATGCGCCACCCTTCTTCTCTTCTCTCCAACTTGAAATTGTAGCTTGCCTCATAAGAGAATGAGCAAGTGAAGTGTGTGTAATAAATGAGGCGCTAGCCTCTTATTTATATCAATCTGGCACGTGTGAAGAGTCACCATCTGGCAGGGCTGACCTCTCACTCTGGGTGGGTAAACCCACCTTTAATTAATTATGGCCCTTTCATTATAATTGTTGGGGCCGACTTCTTATTCTGCACTTTGTAATTGTCCGATGACCAATCCGCAAAACGGGATTTGGTCCTTATACAATTACCGACATGATTAATCCTCAATGGGGATTAATCCAATAACAATAATTATAATCATGACATGATTAATCCTCAATGGGGATTTAATCCAATAATAATAATGACATGATTAATCCACAATGGGGATTTAATCCAATAACAAAATAATAATAAGAATGCTCTTCGCAGTTACATTATTTCAACAAGTGGGAGTCTTAATTCAAGGAATCTAGCCTCGTCATCTTGTGTCATTTTCACCCCGCACATACCCTTGTCCACTCTAGTGGTGTTTGCATTGGATATGCCACCAACAACTAGGGAAAATATGATGTTGTGATTGGTTTGTTAGCTAATGCCCTTGACCGTCGCATTCGTCACCTTCATGTTTGTCTCGATTCCCAACTCCTCATCATGCAATTGAACAGTATTTATCATGTGCGTAACCCCAACCTCTTTAGAAAATATCTACGAGTTAAACTTTTCATGTGTTAATTTGAATCAATTTCATTTAATCATGTTCCCAGAAGTCATAATAGCTTTGTAGATACCATTGCAAATAATATTCTAGATTGGCATTTAACACATGCATGCATAAGAAGATAACATTTTGCATTCATTTCTACTCTAGTGTGCATAAACATTTGTAAAATATAATTCATTTGCATCTAGATATTGCATAAGCATTTGTAAAATATATATACATCATGTCTATATGAAATCAAAACATCATCAAAAATTCCTTTTGTTTGGAGTCCACTACTCTACATACATATGTCGTGCCCATAGCATGCTATCAAAACTACAAGCATCTATGCCACCCATACTACTCATCTTCATTTGAAATAGGCTCTCATACTAATGGACCATGTCCCCAATAGACAAATCTTTGATTTCCTGACCGACCATCCATGCCCTGTACATCACTAGGTGTCGCTCAAGTGGTACCTCAACACATGATACCATATGCATGTCATCTAGGTTATGCATCCCCACTCGGATACACCCATCATAAAGTTGTTTAATTGGCCTCGAAGATCCTCCAATAGCCTCTCTAAGTCTTCTACCCTATTGGACCCCAATGGTAAAAACACCTCTCTCCCCTATGATTTTCCTATCATGTTGGCCTCAACGGTGCAATATTTTCAAGTTGCATACAAAATAGCATTAGTACCACATATTGACACATTCTAATCTATGAAATTAACATATATAAATAACTCGATGTTACTTTACTTACCATCGGCTCCCTGACCTCGACCAACTCGTAGAGGTAGCTTATGATCCCTCTAATAGTTCATGCTTACGTACAGATAGTCCTCAATAACTATTGGGAGTTGGTCTCAATGGGAAAAGAAATTTGCTCTAAAGACATTCCCAATCCCACCACCTCCCCCTCGCCTCAACAACTATCCCCAGTGTCGCATCTTATGCTCTCGTGCCCCCCCATCACAAATGCAAACATAAGAGTGGAGCGCGAGTATCCTCTTAAAGAAAAAGGCACAGAGGAATGTACTAAATGCATAATTACCTCGTGAATCCCATCTGGAGGAGGTCAGTTGGTGCTTCAGTTTCATCAATAACATCTGGGCCCACCCAAAGTAGGTCCCAACAAACACCCTCTCGATCAAAAGCATATTCCCTCGAAACACCTTATGAAGAGAGTGACTGCCTAGTACACATATCACTATCGTAATTGTGGTTTTCATATCTAATCGCTCTAAATCCACCAACTGGATAGCGGAGTCCTAAACCCTCACCCCAAGGACACTCCCTCTCCCTCCAAAGTGCTCTGAGCTCAGTCATACCTACACAAAACCACATGTTTGTCATGTCATGTCATCATATTTACTATCATATAAGTCCCTGCCATTCTTCTCCCTCAAAAAGGAGCCTCCCTGACAAATTTGAGTCCAAAATTCCATTTTTCCCCAACGCAAAAAACACGCCTTGTTCTTACATTGGTCAATGTAGTTAATGGAACTAGTATATGTGACCCCAACGCAAATACTGGAGCTATTTAGTGCATTGGCCCTCAAAAACATTCGTAGGGGGTCCCATGAGGAAATTTGGGACCTAAACTTAAAAATTAATCTAAATAAAATGACTAGTGGGGTTAGGCCACCAACCCGAAAGTCACAACTCTAAAATTTGGACAATTAGTTTTTCTACAACGAGCTCACCAAGATTTAGGGCCTTCTCATCCTCTCCAAGCCTATCCTCCCACAAATGCAACGATGAATTGGAAATTGGAGGGAAAGTCCTTAATATATAAAAGGCATGTTTTCTTTTTTCTCATACAAGCTCATTCAGACTTCGATTGACACACCATCTGCACCATTGGAATCCTATTTCCAAGCCCTTCAAAAGGGTATTCTCAAAATGTTGTGCTTTGACACTTCACCCAAAATCCATTTTTCCAAGAAGGATTAAAGCTTGTATTGTTCACATTGAATTATACTCACTCCTCTACCCACTTTGTTTTCGTATTTGTTGACTTGTGAAGAGGCATTCACCATGGATAATCTCTTTTATTCATGGATATGGGTCTCCTTTGGGCCTCAATTTCCTTGGCATTTGGCATAGTATAATTCCCTTATATTCATTGCATTTGTCTTTTATTCATAGGAAATTGTCGGTAGGACCCCCTTCACTTGGGTAGATCAAGAAGGCCTTCCATCTTTTGCATTTTCCATCTACCCAGTGATAGAGCCTTCCTCATAAGGGTGCCCTAGAATAATGACCTTTGTTTCTTTTTTGTGCCCATGTCGTTGAACCCCCTTAGGGATTGGGAGTCCAGTTAGTATACATACGTGAGTTGAGCCACATGCATTTCTTCTCATCATATTGATGGCCATACCCTCTGGACTCCCCCATTTATGGTTGGTATTTGTCGGATTATCAAGTATCATAATCCCTACAATTCATCCATATAGTGACAATTCTTCATTTTTATGTCACCACTAACCCACCCTCGAAGAGATTGTCATTAATGTCCCCACCATTGATCACTTCCATTTGTAGTTTTCACCTTCGACATTATTGTTATCCAATTGTTCTTAGGGGCATTTATCTCCTCGTTTCCCATACGTATCCCCATTTTATTTCCCACGTGGGATTCTGAATGGATACTGTGTCTTTGAACACATTAGTCAGCTCTACATATCTTAATCTTTCCTCTTGGCAACCCCTTTTTGAAAATACTTGGAGGTCCTTGTGCTCCCAAAGTAGTTGGTTTTGTTTTTGGCAACTGTTGATGATTGCAACTATGTGAGGCATTCTCCAACTTACAAACTTGTGAAATGTGGATCATTGCAACCATGTGAGATATTCTCCAACTTACAAACCTGAGAGAAAGCCCCTGAAGAGGGTGTGTGGTTCCTATCCGGGACAGAGCTGGAACGTAGAGATGACCTCCTCCATACAGAGAGTTGAGAAGAACTCTAGATGATTCTCCTATGTAACGCAGTGAGAAAGGTGATCTGCAGAGTTGGACGTGCATGTCGCTGAGCACAAGGTGAACATGTGAAATTCCAAAGTGTTGGGTGCATCATCATGAGAACAGAAATGGAGATGATGTATTAGCCTCCTCTTAGCAGAAGAGTTGACGAGAAACTCCAGATGACTCTCCTGTGTAATGCAGTGGGAAAGAAGATCTGTTGAGTGGACGTGCCTGTGGACGAACACAGGTGAACGTGATCCTAATGGCTGAGCACTAGTGAAGAAGTGGTTCTTCTGTGTAATGCAGTGAGCCAAAGATATGGACATGCCTATGGATGAGCACTAGTGGGTGTATAATATCCCTTGCTATATTGTTCAAGAGTCAAACTTTCATGTAACCCTAATTGTAGTGTAAAGGGCACAGGTCGGCCCCACCTTAATGTGACTAGTAATTAATGTAAAAGATAATTAATCTGGTTAATATTAATTATATTATAAGCTAGTGAGGTTGGCCCTATTGTACGAATAGACACTTATGTTGATAGGTTCAGGTTAGTATAAGTAAAGGTAAATTCCCCATTGAGGAATCGTATCTTTCACATGAGTTTGGAAATTTCAACAAGTACACCTTCTTGGGAAAAGTACACACCTCTCTTGGGTGCTAGTATTCTAGGGTTTGAGCACTGTGTTGTGTGCTAGGTTTTATTGGTGGTGAAGGTCTTTCTCTTGAAGAATATAGCAAAGGATTTGGTTGGGTTTTCTTCCATTGTTGAGAAGGGTTTCCCAGGATACTTCTTGTGTTCTTGTGCATGGTGTTTCTTCTTGTGATCTTGGTTGCTGCAACATTATTGTTTATGGTTAAGACAAATGATAAAAATGGAATGAACTACATGCTTAACCTATCTCATTGAAAAATCATCATGGTTTCAGAGCATAGGTCTTAAAGAACCCATTGCACAAAACTTCAAGGCAAACCGTCATCCTTTTGCATAACTGTACGACCCTCCTAGGGTTTCCAGAAATTTCGTATGACCCTCCTTTCTCAGTTTCAACCCTTAATACTTGGACGCTGGGGAAAATTTTGGCATAGGAGTGTACGACCTCCTTCAATGCACCTCCATCAAGCTTCAATTTGCATTTCCGATCATTTTGACTTTTTGGCCCTAGAGTTTCTAGGGTTTCGCTAAATTCTGCAGAAACTTCAGTATTAGGGTTTTTGCAACTCATTGAAGTAGCTCTTCAAATCATTAGTGTTCTCCCATCTTTCAAAGGCTTATTGTTGGTAGTCATAATTCCAACAAAACCTAAAAGTGCTAGCCTAGCCTAGCTATTAGGTTTTCTAACCTAGTTGACAAAGGGTTGTGAAAAATCTAAAATTGTGATGAAAAAAACTATGAGGGAAGTTAAGCTTGATGGATCAAGCAACTTAAAATTTCTGAAAGACAAGTCTTCAAATGAAGACTTATTGTGGGTGATACAAAAAGGTGTCACTGTGATATACCTCCTTCATGAAGATGTCAAGAGGACAAAGATCAACCGAGAGCCATTGGAGAAATCATATTGGCACCCTCAAGTATGCACTTGTGTATATATATATATATTATTTTTATTGCTGTCATGAGGGAAATTGCAAGAGGAAGGAACCTTTTGCTGAAGTCATGGATCCAGAGGAATCTCAGTGCATTAAGAGGAACAACACACTCAAAATGAAGACTCCAAGTTTGATTGTTGTAATTATCATTCCTCTAACCTATATTTCTAAAGTTTGCTACATTTCAAGTAGGTGTTGTAGTTATGACAACAATCCCTAAATTGTTTTAATTCTAGAAATGCACTCATTATTCTCCTTTAGGAGATATTATTGTTTTGGTTCCTCTTTTTTTCCTGTTCCAAACAGGTTAAGATCAAAGGAAGATGTTTATCCTTCAGAGGGAGCCATTTGACTCAAAGGGAGTTGAAACTATTTGAGAAAGAGGAAGAATAGAACCATCATTGGGGCAACCAATGCAATAACACATGATCAAAATCTTTCTATGATTCTATAGGCATAAGCATGCATGACATAGTATAATATCAGAACAAGAGTCTTCGTCAGACTTTGAAAAACATAACTCTCGAAGAAGTTTTCACCGGAATGAACCTGAGATTGAACACTTCATGTTATTTGGGTGCCCGATGTATTTTCATGTACCCAAAGAGAAGAAGTCCAAGCTAGATCCTTTAGAAAGAAAGGATATAGTGAATCTTCAAAGACATTCCAGATTGACAACCTTGGTCAGAGACAGATTGAAACAAGCAGAGATGTTGTCCTCAAAGAAGAGATAGTCTTTCAAAAGATCCAGAGAATCTAAGATGGAGATTAACAGTAAGACAATACCTTCTCCCCCTTTAGCAGTTTAGAGGGAGACATGCATTAATCCAGTTGCTCCAGTTGATATGTTTAGAGATATTGTAGTAGGGCATAAAAGGCTTACCTAGACTCACTCTACAAGAGGAAGAGAAACATACAAGCTTCTCAAGGCACATCCCAAGAAAGCAAAAGAGATTTTCGAGCTATCCTTCAGTTATGAGCCACTTCATTGATGATGAGCCTCCTTGTCTTAGAGAAGCAACAAGAGAACATGTATGGAAAGATGCCATAAAAGAAGAATACCAATATATCTTAAAGAATGATGCATAAGATATTATTCAAGGACCAGAAGGGAAGTTTGTGGTAACTTCCAAGTGGATCTATAAGATCAAGCATGCAACTGATGGAAGTATCGAGAAATACAAAACGAGATCTATAGCCAGAGGTTTCTCACAAACAGAGGGAGTTATCTATGATGAGACACTTGATCCAGTAAACCCGATACACTTCCATCTGTACTACCATCCATGAGTTGGAAACTTTATCTAGTGGTCTCCTTCGACCTCTTCAAGTGGCAGTTTTGCTCCCCTTAGTACTTCTTTGTCTCCTTAGTTGTCTAGTTACTTGGTAAAAGAAAACTATAATGTATTTCAGTCATACAATGTGCTCCTAACCTCATACATTAGGGGACATATGTTATTACCCAAACATTGATCACCTAGACCAAAATACTAGGTGTACTTAAATGTACCATGCATAACATGTGTACTATGTATATAAACCCACTTTTAAAATCATTTCTCATTATTATAACTCAAGGAACCTTTTTCCTAAATTTATTTTCACTCTATAAAGTCCAAAAACGCCTTTTATGACCTTTCTCTCTTGGAATTATTTAAAAAAACAAAATAAAATAAACACAAATCAAAATTTTGCTTATAAAACCAAGAGGTTTCCCCGCGTTTCTCATATTCAATTTTTGTGGGGACTTGTTGTTGGATTTGTGCCATAGCTCAAGAGCCCTAGTTTCTTGAGAGCACTTCCCTTAGCAGCTATTGTTACACACAACCATGATAGAGAGAGAGAGAGAGCAACCATATTTGGGAGCAACAAAGAACAAAGAACCCTCCCAAGGAGGAGGCCAAGGAGTCCATTTCTCCTCAATGAATTCTACACATATGCATGTAAATGTATTTTTCATCGAGGTAATAGAGAATTTGACCATTCTTTTAAGCTTATTGTTCTGGTTCTTTCTATATTCTTTGCAATAGATTCTTTGTTTGATAAATGACAAGGGTTTTAGAGTGAGCAATTTGATTTGGATTTAGGGTTTCTAGTTTTTGTTCCTAAAATCATCTATTATCTAGCACATCCTCTAGATTAGAAGATTTTGCTAACCCTTGTTGCTAAATTTACATAACATAGTCATCTAAGAAATTCTCAGATACTAAAAAATGATCTAATCTCTTTGACACCTTGTCTTCTCCAACTCTCTTGTTCTTCCATGCGGGTTTGATTTTTATAAGTTCAACATCAAGTAATCAAGCTTCCTCCAAACTTTCAACAAAAAATAGTCAAAATATCAACTTGTGCATTAGGTTCCTAAACCTCTAAGCAACCTAAAGAAAAATTCAGATCCCCACCCACAATAATGTTCTCTTTTCTCAAAAAGACTTTTTAGGACATTTTCCCAAAAGACTAACCTATCGCAATAGGAACCATAAAGGTTCGACACCAACAATTCTCTACCCAGCTCTTGTGAATATATTTTTGTGGCCAAACCTGAAACAATTGACCAACACCCAAAGCATATTAAATTTTTGCTTCTCCATCCGAAGATTACTCCCTCAAACTCGCCCCTTGCATCTAGAAATCCAAATTCCCAACATCCCAACATTTTCCCCAATTCCCCCGCTGACTTCTTGTTTGGTATGTGTTATATTCTTTGCACGACTAGATCTAGTGTTTGCTACGTTGCGATGGGCGCACAGGGGGGTTTGGGGGCGTTGCCCCCGAGAAATTTGTTTTGCCTCATTTTTTGTGTCGCCTCGATTTTCATGTCCATTGTTCGGCAGTTTTTCGACACATGGTTTTTGGCGATGGTTTTCTATTTCTGGTTAAGGAATTAGGGCTGTTGACTAATCCAAGTCATTGGGTTAGGGTTTTAGATGTCGTTGGATCCTATATGTATATTGTATTTATCACAATGAATGAATATAGATTATGTTGGTTTTCCCGATTTGGGTTTCCCGATGAAAAATCTCTGTGTAATGTGTGTATTTTCCATTGTATCTTTTTTGTTCTTTATTGAAAATTTGTTTGCAGTAAAATATTGTACAAGGTTAAAATCTACATTTGGTATCAAAGTTTTGTCAGCTTCAAGGGGACGCCTTTGTGGTCAAGCATTTGGCTTGGGACTGTGATAAGCCTTGTTACAGTGGAAGATGTGTGGTATTGATTTTTTCAGGTGAAAAGAAATGGCGAGCAGTTCGAAAATGGAGATCGAGAAGTTTAATGGGAAAAGTTTTGAGTTGTGGAAGCTCAAGATGGAAGATATGTTGGTGGATAGAGATCAGTGGATCACGGTGGATCTAGGTACTGCACCTACGAGAACTTCAACGAATTACTGGAAAAAGTTGCATCGGAAGGCGAAGAGCACAATCCAATTATGTCTCTTAGATTTAATATTATTGAATGTGTCAGAGGAAGCTACAACCAAAGATTTATGGGATAAGTTGGGGAAGTTGTATCAAAGCATTTGAACGGCTTCAATATTGTGGTATGTTAGTTAGTATTTGTTGAGATTAAAATTACAGATCAAGATAAGTGTATCAGTTTACTGTGCTCTTTACCAGACATGTGGGATAGTCTAGTTGTGGCCATAGGTATTAATACAACTGCCTTGAAGTTTGATGAAGTGGTCTCATCCTTGTTCTCGGAGGAGATGAGACGGAAGAACATCGAAGGGCAAAGCATAGATGCATTATTCGCAAGAGAACGCTTCCAAAAAAGAAATAGATCTAAGTTTTCAAGTGGGAGATCTAAGTCTAAGGGTAGATATAAATCTTCTCGGAAAGTTTGTAAAGATACGTTGGAGATGTGGAAAAGAAGGGCACTACAATAAGCAGTGTAGATCAAAAATTGAGAAATAGAAGGGATATGAAGAGGCTCCTTCTACAGAAGAAAATACCTCCAAGGAAGAAGGAGGGGATGTGTACTTGGATTCTTCAAGCACACATGCAGATCATGAGGCATGGTTGGTTGACTCAGGTACATTCTTTCACATGACTCCCCACGGGGAGTGGTTATGTGAATACGAAAGGTATGATGGAGGTAATGTTTTCTTAGGTGATGACTCGACAACCGAAATCATAGGTCGAGGAAAACTCAAGTTGAGGCTCATAGATGGAAGGATTAAAACACTACCTAGTGTTCTGCACATCTCAGGATTGGCCAGAAATTTGATTTATGTAAGCAAAATGGATGATGCAGGGGTAAAAACAATATTTGAAAAGGAAACATGCAGGATGGTTTGAGGAGCAATGGTGTTGTTGAAGGGAGTTGGGTTTGGAACTCTGAGTAAGTTGCAAGGAAACACTATTAGTGATGGGTGTAATGGTTCCATTGTTCTTGATATTGGAGTTGAAGAAGACACAACTTCTATAGTCTCTCGAGAAAAGGTTATGTTGTGGCATCAAAGACTGGGGCATATTGGAGAGAAGGGTCTTCGAATACTACACGATAAAGGTATGGTTAAAGGTATCTCTATCTGCTCTCTGGATTTTGATTTTTGTGAACATTGTGTATATGGGAAGCAGAATCGGGTAAGATTCCCCTCTAGTGCAACGAGGGGAGAAGGAATTTTACAGCTAGTTTACAGTGATGTGCTTGGACCTGTGTCAGTTCCATCACTGGGAAAATCTGTGTACTATGTCTCATTTATAGATGAATTCTTGAGGAATACTTGGATATATTTCCTCATGATGAAATATGAAGTCTTTGACAAGTTTAAAGAGTTTAAGGCTCTTGTTGAGAATCAAACAGAGAAAAGAATTAAGGTGTTGAGGACAGATAATGGCGGAGAGTTCCGCGGGAATGAATTTGAAGAATTCTGTAAGAAGTGTGGTATAACAAGGTAGAAGACTACTCCATATACACCTCAACAGAATGGAGTTGTAGAAAGGATGAACATGACGTTGATGGAAAAATCAAGGTGCATGCTCGGTGGTGTCGGGTTAGGGCAAGAATTATGGGCAAAGGCAGTGGGTACTATTATCGCACAGTTTGTAAGAAGGGTTTAGGTAGCTTGAGTCAAGGCTTCAAACTGGCGTAACAGGAGCTTCCCCACCCACTGTCACCTCGATGGGGAGCTCTTTCTATTTAGGATGGCTAGTCCAAGGGAAACGTCCCTAGTAATCTGGGTTTCTAAAAGGGCTAAAGGGCTAATGGATCAACATAAGGATTCCCTTTCACAGATTACTACCAAGAAGGAGATAGTCAAAGAAGATATTCCACTGATAAGGGCACCTGTTTGCGAGACAAGACAAATAAAACTAAAACGTGTTGCAGTGGTTAGTACTTCAAATATTAATGACTATCTTCAACATATATATGAGCAATGATCAGATGTAATTATTGACGAAGTCAATGATTACTAGACAAAGACAAATGACTTATATCACTTCTTCCATAAATACAAAATAGACATGGGCATAAGATCAAATCCTTGTATTATACCACAATGCAATTCATATCATAAATATGCTCATACATATATAATGTTGTTGCGTCACAAATGCAGAATTAGGGTAATGAGAAGAATGTTTTGTCAAATAAGCCTATAAAAGTGATTACTAACTCAAAACCATTCAAACAAGGTGATAAATGTCACAACGTTTCAGGCCCAACAAGAGATCAAACAAGAGTGTGACATCACCTATAATGTTGTTGCTGTCACTATGACGTCAGCCCTAAGTTTAGGTTAGTTTAAGAGACAAAGAAGTGGTCGTTTTGCAAAATAAAACAATGAAAAGACTCAACACTTCTATGCCAATCCAATGATGACCTAGCCGCAAATTTTAAGCCACTCAAAAGTTCAATAAAGGCATGACGTCATCATCATTAGGGTTAGTTCTAGATGCTAGGGTT
>ML869987.1:0-20288 GCA_009831015.1 Picea engelmannii | reverse complement strand
ATCTGAGAGGTACTCCTTCTGGAAGTACTTCTTGAACTGCTTCCAAGTGATCCTACTTTCATTAACATATTCCACTTTCTTCAGTTGGTCCCACCACATTGCAAATTTCCCGTGTAAATGGTAGGTGGAAATCTTGGCTTCCAGGTTGGATGAATAGTTATGCAACTGAAAATATCTCCTGAGCCCAAGAAACCATGCTTCGACATCATCTTCCCTTTCTCTTTCACCGTCGAAGGAAGGTGGCTCGAGCTTCCTCAACTCTCCTTGCAAACTATCTACCTCTTGTTTCCTTCTTTGGTGTCTGACAGGAGACACCTCTGGACTGCTTACGGGATCTTCCGATGCATAAAACCTTCTTTCTAGGTAAGGAGGTGAGTGGTGTCCATGAGCTCTTCTAGAACTTCTGGAATAACCAACTCTTCCACGATCATCCCTTCTTTCATGGCACCTGCCTTCTTCCTCTTGTCTTGAGTTTGATCCCTTCTTTGTTTGTCTCTACAATTGATTTAATCTCTGCAACACTCGATCATTTATCTGAATTTTCTCTCTCATCATTCTCTCATTGTCTGCTTTGTAGTTCTGCACTTCCATCTTCAGGCTTCTTATCGTTTCTAGTAGCATTTCCTTCTCTCCTTTTCCCTTGCGTCCATTGGACTCTGTCTCTGCATTACCAACTCTGGTATTCTATCCTTCAGCCTCCTTATCATGACTGGAGGCTCCCTCGCCTTCTTCCATTTCCTCAATATGCATCTTGAGTTGATGTGCTTAAGCCCCTTAATTCTGCAAAATGTGCAAGCGACCATTTTGTTAGAATTATACGTATGATAAACAAAATTGTCAAACCATGCTACAGGTCTCTTTATTTTTTTTGTTCATGGAGATCATATCCCCATTCTCCGGAAAATAACAGTGTCCTGTTATCCTTGGCTGACACAGAATCTCATCCTATGCAGATGCTTCCTTCAAACCACCTTCCCAGGTGACCACGACTAGAAACCATGGCTAAATCCTTCCTTACCACTTTTCAGTCTCGAAGACAACCAATTCGGCCCTTATCCCTCCTTCCCTTAGCTCCCAATATGCATATGACCATGACCATGAGCCTACGTTTAGCTGAAAAAACACTTGTCTAGAGCTTCGAGACTTCAGAACTTTTAGCCAGGACCGGATCAACGGTCATCGTCCTCTTTCATGATCAACGATCGAGATCCACTTCAGGACTCCGCGCTTTGGGAATCTCAACTTTCCTCACTTGCCTCCTCCCAGAATGATTTTACCTGGAGTTCATGATATGTCGATGGGTGTCCTCCCATAGATCAGCGGCTGTGAATCACTTCGGGTCTTCGGGCTTCAGAAGTTTCAAACTTTCCTCCTGCACTTTCTCCTGGAGTGATTTTACCCAAATTTGACGATCCTTCGACATGTGTCTTCTAGAATCAACGATCGATATGTACTCCAGCCTTCGGGGGTTTTCGACCCAATGAAACCTGTCACATTTTTCCCCTCCAGAGTGCCCAATCTCCAGACTGCATGATCTGTCGCCACATGGAGAAATACTGGAATTGGACACATGGCCCAATTAGGCAGGTGACACGTGTCACATTCTAACTGACTTTTCAATACTCCAAATGCTCAAAACTTACTGACACATGGCACACATACCAGGTGACATTCGCAAGCCACATGACTTTGGAAATTTCGGGCTCCACATCACCTCTGGTGATGTCATCGTGCCCCATAACTTCGAATCTTCCGGCTTTGGGACTTCATAAGTTTCCATGCTAGCACACTTCCAATTCTACTGAACTCCGCATTCCCAAACTAACCAATCTATCGCCATGTGTCCTCTTGGATCGGATGGCTAAGATTCACTTTGGTTATTCACCCGAAGTCTACGGATCTGCACTATGTGTCCTTAATTTGACAATTGAGGCTTACTTCGGGTCTTCTTACTTCGGAAATCTCAAAATTTCAAAACTTATCTGGCCCCACTGGATTTTATTCGAAGCCCTGGATCTGGTGAAGCGTGGCTCTCAGAAGATCAATGGCTGAGATCCTCTCGAATGATCGGACGGTCAAGATTTACTTCGGCTCTTCGGCTCTCCGAGCTTCAAGATTCTCAAATCTCAACTGAAAACCTCTCGAACAGATTCCTTCGGAGTTATTAATCTGTTGACACGTAACCTCTTAGCGATCAACGGTTAGATCTACTTAGAATGATCTGACAATCGACGTTTACTTCGGGTCCCTAGCTCTCTGAGCTTCAGAAGTTTTAACTCTCAACTTCTCCTCGCTCTCTCTTTCTCGAAGTGCTTTCACCCGGAGCACACGATCGGTTTACGCGTGTCCTCCTATGGATCGATGGTCCCCAACTACTTTGGATATTTAGAGTTTCTATGTTTGAGCCCTAACCTGTCACATCAGTACATCCCTTTCAGTTTGCAGGGGCATGTATCGATGGTTTGGATTAACCCACTTTTCACCCTGCAATTATCTTGATGCTGACACGTAACCCCTTGGGGAAACCGTGGTTTGGATTGTGGGACCACCTTGGGAAATTATCTCCCGTGAAAATTGGTTCCCTGCAATGCCTCCTATCCGTTGATCTCCCTCTCCCATGGGATCTGACGGTTGTGACCTTAACCCTTGCTTCATTTTCATCGGATGATCCATGTTCGCCTATCCTCCAATCCAACGATCTCGGATCTCACCCGATCCTACAGTGGCAATCGCTCTCGAATTCGAAGGGGATGGTCACGATCCTTCGAACCCTTTACACGAGTCTTTGACGTTCTATCTCCCGCGTAGATTCTGCAATGCCATTCCTCTTGAGATTTTCAACTCCATGGTCAGAATTTGATCTCGACCCCGAGACTCTGACCAACAGACTCGGCCCATACCGGGCTAATGTTTCAACCAGAAGCTCTGATACCAAACTGTAACATACCTAGCCACCCACAGGCTGGGGCATGCTACCTTCAGGCCCACCCGTGGACTTCTTTCTCTTACAAATACCTTTTAAAATTCAAGGATGCATAAAAGGAAAAGACTTTAATGACATGCACATCAATATCCAGCAAGCATGCATAGTCTAAAGATTCAATTAAACGATAATTAAATATACATAGTGGAAATACATACATATACATGTAAATGATACCATAACAGAGAGCACTTATCTTTATGAAAAATGAAACCAACTGGCTGCAGACCAAGGACGTTCCACCCAACCATAGACACTATTGTTCCAAATATCAACAACAACGTCACCCCCGAGCCAGGGATATGAATCCACAAGGATGGTTCCAGAGTGTTACTTGGCTTCCCAAACCAGTCAGGACCCAAGCTCTCACAGGCTTCCCGGCTCTCACAACAATCCAAGTACCCAGCTCTCTTCTACCCAACTTGCACCACTCCAGAGAATGAACCTCCACCCTTCTCTGCCATGCAATCCCTCAGACAGTCCTTCTCCTTATTCAGGCTCTAGCGCAACTGGTCCAAAATCTCAATGTTGGAACTCTCAGGACTCACAACTGTGAGCAACGCTGGACACAATCCAATGCATCTCAGACATGCGGCCTTAGGTCACAGATGGATCACACCAGTGAGCACTAGATCCAACTATCTTGTGGATAATATTCAGTAGTTCGTCTCCCTTTCCCCGAGCCAATATGTGGATGACAGATGGATCAATGAACAGGTAAGTGGGTGCATGGAAGTGCATGCATGAAAGTGCGTGAGGTATAGAATGGTGCAAATGCATAAGTGATGGAGAAAACAAGCCAATGACCAACCCCCCCATTAGACGAGAGGTGGGTTTAAGTAATTTCGGGGGGAATCATGAACCTCTTGGCCTTCCCCAAGAAGCTCACGTAATCGATCCCCTCCCTTAGACAAAAAGGGTAATTAGAATAGGAATAAACACTTAGCCCCTCAAGCCCCCTCTCTTGTGGAATCATAGCCCCCTATAACTCTAGTCCTTGTCTGTCTAGTACTCAGTCATGTATTTATTATTAAAAATGATAAAAACATTACATGTCTTGGGCACACTGGCCTTTTAATAATTGTTTGGGAACTCCAGCCTCTCAACATTGTAACAATTCATTATTTAAAATGGGGTTCAAAACCTGGGGTGTTACAATCCCAAGGAGTTGCCGATTGCTTGTAGGGATTCTTTAGTCCAAAAATGGAATGGTAAACCCGACATAAGGACCCAAACATGTTTGTGCTGGAAATACTTCGTAAGTGGGTTGAATGCTACCCTCCAGTGTTTCAACATTAAGTTGCTCCCTCCGATAACCCAATTACCTTCTAGTAAGTGAGAAGCGTCTTCAGGTGACTTGCATATAAAACCAAACCACCCTTTAGTTAAGGTCATGAGTTAAGGAGTGTAACCTAAGAGGGGAGTCCTTACTCGCTCAACCCACATGGGGAGCGTCAAAATGCCTAGATTCCTATAAGGAAGTCTTCCGACGAGGCCACAAATAGACAACCTGCAAGTATCTTCTAGGCCAACATCTGAGCCTAATACCATTTTTCGCACTTCCCTGTTTGGACTCCACAAATGAATACCACCCCGGGCGATAAATTTCGGTAACCCTTCACCACTAGGGGAGCCTGAAAAGGCCCGACTCGACTTTTCTCTGAAAACAGTAACAAGAATGCTAGGGTGCACCTCCGAGGGGAAATTAGTTAAGCTAGGAAATGAAGTAGAATTTTGAAACTTAAAGGAGGTAGGAATCTTAGGAGGAGAGGCAAGGGGAGTCATAAACATAGGTGTGTGTTTATGAGAGGAAGTACAGTTACTCAAGGTGTCCACAGAGGCGAAAAGACCCTCTGCTTGCCAAACTCCTTTGTCCTCCACTCCCATGAGAGCTTGGACGTTAGAATTAATAAATGCCAGCCTATACGGGGCCATGATATAGGTGGATATCGGTGGCCACCCACCTTTTCCAACTGGCTCAAAACAGTTTTCTGACAATTTTGGCAATTTACTATTTTTAGCAGTTTTAACTGTCGGGGCCATTTTTAGGGCCTAAATGAAGGTTTTTTGGGATCGAGATTTTCAATGATAAGCAAAGGTGTAATTGATCCCCCAATATCAATCTCCTCGAAAATACCTTTCCAATGGGCTATCATATGCCTAAAATAGAGATCATATGCAAAAGTTATGACCCCGGGTAGTTGATGTACTAACTTACCCAAATGGGGCCCACATGAATTTTGGCGCTTCATCTCCTAGGGTTAGGTTTTTGGATGTCTAGGGTTTTTTCCATTCTTGTTTTTTGTAAAAAGGCCTTCAGAGCCTCATTGTAATCATCTTCTTGTGAATGAGCGCAGTGGTCACATCTCTTCTCAAAGATACACTGCCACCATTCCAGCAAGCTTGTTTCCGCTACATTTTATAGTTTCAACTCGTTTCCTTATTGAATAGAAAATTAGTTTTATTGTATCTCTATTATTTTGTGTTAAGCACCTGTTAATAATATGTATTCATTTCGTTCTTCTCATAAAATATGGATCAATGGTATCAGAGCGATCTGCTCCTTGTCGTCTTAATGCATGTCCCCAACAAGGTCAGAGTACAAAGAGTTGGGTCTCGAGGTTGTTTCTCTTGAGTACAAAAGATCTTGCACACCCAAGTGACCTCTCATGGTAGGAGAAAATAAATATGGCGGGACAGGATATCCTTTCAAACTATTGATTGAGAAATCCCTCACGCAACAAAGGAACAATATGATGGATAGTTTCGTGCAAATCCTTCGGCGAATACCAACAGACGACACATCTTCTTCGAGCAAAGGCACCACCCCCTTCAAGGTACAAATAAAAATCAATATTCCTATATTTGAAGGTGAGATAGATGCAGATGATGTAGAAAAGTGGTTGAATCTACTAGAAGGGTATTTTTCTTTCCATAACTTTTCGAATAGAGAAAAGATTACTTTTGCGCTCCTCAAAGTCGTTCCCCATGTCAAAGATTGGTGGGACACTTTCTGTGAGAAAAAGGAAACAGAGGAACCCTCATTATTTAAAGTCATGGCCACCTGGGATTCCTTCAGGGATGTTATTAAGGAACAATATTACCCTGTCGGAAGTTATGACGACTTGTATACCAAATGGACCACACTGCGGCAAGAAAGAGACCAAGCAGTGCCAGATTTCACGAATATCTTTCATACCTTGCGTACCAAGCTGTGTATCAAAGATTCAGAGTGACATCTGGTGCTCAATTATCATGGTGCTTTGCATAGATACATCCAGACCAAAATGGAATTTTTGGACATCTCATCCTTAGGCGCGACCTACCGATATGTCATCAAAATCGAGTAGAAGCTCAAACAAAAGATGTGGAAATTTGGGCCTAGGAACCCCACACAACAAAAGCCAGGAAAGAGAGACCCCAACCCACATAACAAACAACAGAGAAAAGATGGACAGTATTAGGACATCCAGTCCAAGCCGCAAGAAAAGAAGGACAGCAGAAAGACAAAGAAAGATACCATGAAGTAGTGCGACTTCCATAAGAGCCCTTGGCATAACACTACTGACTTCCGCTCAATGCAGTCACTAGTGGCTGAAGTGAAAGCCTTTGAATAAGATGTGGATTCAGACTCTGAGCCAAAACCAGAAAGGGGAAGATAGATCATTGATGTGGAACCCAGTGCCACCGTTGCTACCACCAAGCTCCAGCTTGGTGAACCAGACGAGCCAGAAGAAGGAGAACGCCTCTTCCATTCATAGATGTGGGTAAAAGGCACCCCGCTACACTTCATCGTGGATAGTGGTAGCCAGAAGAACCTCATCTTAGCAGAGGTCATCAAGCGGCTGGCCCGACAACATCGCACCCACAACCCTACACCATTGGATGGCTTCGCCAAGGAAGCGATCTCCGCATCAGCCAACAGTGTCGACTGTCGTACGACATCAAGCCCTTCAAAGACGAGGTATTTTGTAATGTTGCTTGGCTCAAAGTTTGTGATGTTATTTTGGGCCAACTATATTTATGGAAACGTCATGCTGTATATGAGTCTAGGCCTCGTAGTTTTATTATTACTTTGACTAGGAAATTGTACAGGATACCCGAGGCAATCCCACCTAGTGTTATTTCCTTGATCTCTGCTAAGCAATGTAGGAAGGTCATCTCTCAGATGGAGAAGTTTGTCTTCTTCGTGATTTGCTCTCAAAATAATCAAAATATCACAGCCACATCCAGGGCCTTTGCAGCCGACCTCTCCACACAAAAAAATCAAGTAGATAAGGTTGTGTAAGAATACTCATATATCTTCTCCTCACCTACCAAGGTAACTCTGCAATGCCAGGTCAAGCACCCCATCGATCTTACCCCCGACGCTTCGCTTCCCAATGGGACAATATATCGTCACTCTTTGTTAGAGAATGAGGATATCAAGCGAAAGATTGAAGAACAACTCCACAAGGGGCACATCTGTCCCAGCTCATCACCTTGCGGGAGAAAAATCGTGCTGGTACTGAAGAAAGATGGAACCTGAAGACTCTGCATTGATTACCGGGCTTTGAATAAAATCACAATCAGAAACCAGTGCCCAATTCCCTGAATCGATGACATCCTTTATCAACTCACGGGGGCCAAATACTTCAGTAAGATTGATCTTAAGTCTAGCTACAACAAGGTACCGATAGAACAGACAGATGTATGGAAAATCGCCTTCAAGTCAAAGGAAGGCCTTTTTGAATGGTTGGTCATGCCCTTTGGTTTAAAAAATGATCCAACCACTTTCATGAGGATGATGGACGATATCCTACGACCATTCACCAATAATTTTGTAGTGGTGTATCTGGATGACATTCTCATTTACAGCAAGACTTGGGCCGAACACTTGTAGAATATTCATCAAGTTTTGCACACCCTGCGACAACACAAGCTATATGCCAACTTGGAAAAATGCTCCTTCAGCATGGACAGGATCCATTACCTAGGATACATAATTGATCAACATGGTGTACAAGTGGATCCAGCCAAGATCCAAGTCATCCGTGACTGGCCAG
This sequence comes from Picea engelmannii, assembly GCA_009831015.1. Taxonomy (NCBI): domain Eukaryota; kingdom Viridiplantae; phylum Streptophyta; class Pinopsida; order Pinales; family Pinaceae; genus Picea; species Picea engelmannii. The sequence continues at coordinate 12,260 of ML869987.1, read as the reverse complement.
CCCCAACCACACTCATTGAGCTTCAGATCTTCTTAGGCCTTTCCAATTTCTACCGCAAGGTTCATGTTGGGATTCTCCCATATTGCATGGGCCCTTAGCCAAATAACCAGGGGTGGTGGTAAGGTGCAATTTGTGTGGGGCTAGTCCCAACAAAAAGCGTTCAATGATTTAAATCAACGCTTGTGCTCAGCCCTAGTACTTTCACTACCAGACCTGCAACAACCCTTTGAGATCGAGACAGATGCTTCAAACTATGCGGTGGGTGTCATTCTCACTCAGCACGACCACCCTGTGGCCTATCATAATGGACACTATCAGATGTTGTCCATAAGTACCCTAATTACGACAAATAAATGTACTCCATTGTGCAAGCCTTCCACCAGTGGAGACATTACATTCTTGGGAAGGAGACAGTCATCCACACTGATCATAAGTCACTGCAGTTCATGCAAACACAAGGAAAATTACAGAATGACCGCCATCAAAAGTGGTCCACATACTTGCAGCAATTCCACCTCAACATCAAGTATAAAATAGGAAGCACCAATCACATCGTTGATTACCTCAACAGACTGCCAGTCGCGACACTCACCATGGTGCTAGACTCCTATGGCCATGAGAGCTCTGGATGGCCCCAACTCTATGAGACAGACCTGGAATTCGCCACCACTTACCAAATGTTGGGTGCAAACACAGTTGTCGATAATTTCCATATTCAGGATGGGTTGTTGTGTCGTCTGGGCCATATCTATGTTCCATCAAAGCAAGCGAGCGAAGATGATCTAGGAAGACACTACAGTTGGGTGCCAGGACACTTCAACGTCGAAAAGACAGTGGCGATGCTACAAAAAAATTTCTATTGGCCTAAACTTTGACAGGAGGTCAACAAGTATATCAGGTCCTGCACTACCTGCGCTATTGCCAAACTGGTCACTAAGAAATAGGGCCTGTACACCCCTCTTTCTACTCCTGACAGGCCATGGGAATCCATCTCAATGGACTACATGTCGGGCTTCCCATCCACCAAGCAGGGAAATGACTGTGTTTTTGTGGTTTTTGACCGCTTTTCTAAGATGGCGATTCTGGTTGCCTGCAAGAAGAACATCACAACAGAGGCCACTGCCAAGATCTTCTTTGAACAAGTCTGGGTACATTTTGGAATCCCACAANTCAGATTGGAACATCCGATTTCTTAGTACATTCTGGTCAAGCCTCTGGTCACTTCTGAACACCAAGCTCACCAAATCCATGGCCTTCCACCCTCAGACAGATGGCCAAACCGAGGTCATCAATCAAATGATTGTGTATATCCTTCTCATGTATAATTCAAATCACCCTTGCACATGGGATGAGAGCCTTCCCTATGTCCAACATAGCTACAACCGATCCTTTCATAGCTCAACCGACCACAACCCCTTTCAGGTGGGGTTGGGATTCCAACCATTGGGTCCCATAGATGTTGCACTTCCCCTTGCGGTCACCTCGACCGAATCATCTCTTGCTCCAACTGAAGCTGACAAAGCCACCCGGTTCATTGAGTGGATCCAACACATCCGCCAACAGGTTCAAGATATCCTACAAAAGTCTAATGACAAATACAAGTAGCGCCATGATCAACATCGGGTGCCACATAAGTTTCAGGTGGAAATCAAATTTTGGTTGCACTTACAGAAAGAACGCCTTACATGACCCCATCGGAAGCTTCGCCCACTCCATTATGGGTTGTAAACCATCACTAAGTCCGTGGGAGATAATGATTTTGAGCTCAACATTCCTCCTTTCCTTGGCCTGCACCTAGTGTTCAACGTGGATCTCCTTCGCCCTTATTTCCCACCATTATTGGACACCTCAGACGTAGTAGAGCAGCTGACGCTAACATATCTCAACCCTGACTTCATACAACAGGAATCCAACGATCAGATTTTGGACACATAGATCAAGGGCACTCTACAACAAAGGATCCAGCTTTATCGAGTCGTCAAAGCAGGGTAGCTCCTGAACCAAGGCAAGTGGCTCACCCGGGGGCATATTCAATAGACATTTCCTCATCTGATGGGGGAACCCAACGCAATGGAGACCATTGCTTCCTAAGGAGGGAGGATTGATCCAGGTGGATATCGGTGGCCACCCACCTTTTCCAATTGGCTCAAAACAATTTTCTGACAATTTTGGCAATTTACTATTTTTAGCAGTTTTAACTTTCGGGGCCATTTTGAGGGCCTAAATGAAGGTTTTTTCGGGATCAAGATTCTCAATGAAATTCAAACGCATGATTGAACCCCCAAAATGAATCTCCTCGACGATACCTTTCCAGCGGGATATCATACACCTAAAACAAAGATCGTATGCAAAAGTTATGACCCTGGGAAGTTGATGTACTAACTTACCCAAACGGGGTCCACATGAATTTTGGTGCTTCATCTCCTAGGGTTAGGTTTTTGGATGTCTAGGGTTTTTGGCATTCTTGTTTATTGTAAAAAGGCCTTCAGAGCCTCATTGTAATCATCTTCTTTCGAATGAGCGTAACCGTCACATCTCTTCTCAGAGATACGCCGCCAGCATTCCAACAAGCTTGTTTCCGTTGCATTTTACAGTTTCAACTTATTTCCTTATTGAATAGAAAATCAGTTTTAATGTATCTATGTTATTTTGTGTTAAGCACCTGTTAATAATCTGTATTCATTTCGTTATTCTCATAAAATCCAGATCAGGCCATGAAACAGGCCACCTGGGCTACACTAAAAACACAGAAAGCAAGGAAAAAAAGGTTGAAAAGAAACCAAAGAGCCACCTCATATGCACAATAACTTTAGAGTAACTTCTAGAGAGGTCGATACCAGTTTCCAAGAATAGTGTTAAATGTGAGAAAGTATAGTTGAGGTTCTCTAATCGATGAGAAAATGTCAGCTAACCACAAACCTCTACCTAGTCGAACCAGGAAAGGCCACCTGCATTCCATTACAAGGATGCTAAACAGGGGAGAACCGCTAAATGGATGACCTAGGAATTAAACGAGCAACTAAACAAAGCCTAAGAGAAAACATGAGCTAACTAGAAAAGAAAGAAAGGTTTCTCCTCCTTGTTGAAACCCAAGACGCACCAGAGTGTGTCAAGACTCGGCTTTGGTTCCATAACAATAGTTCTCTCTTTCCTGAAATTCAAAATTTTTCTGACCCTGACCTTCTTAAGACCTACTTGCTCTACAAGACCTCTTTTCTTATGGTTGGTCCTCAGACTCATCTCCAACCATCCACCGTGGTGCTCTTTGAACTCTACTCGACTACCAAAAGTTCCTTCTACCTGAATTAAGATGAAGTTTTAGTTTTTTTTATATAGTTCAGAGAATATACTAATAGACTAATGTGTGGAACAAATATTGGTTTAATAGACTAATGTGTGGAACAAATATTGGTTATACTTTCATGATGAGAGTGGTGCTTTTATTACTTGGATCCATTCATTTCCAAACACCTTATATAACCATTGCATTAAATCTCTCTTAGAAGTTGAACATGTCTAATACACAAGCTAGCTAAGCTAATCTCAAGATTTACAGTTTATTTAGTTGCCTAGCTTCCTAATAAATTTGAAATATTTTGTTTCTTCAAATTCATGTAATGCACCATAGGTTTATAAATTGATGAAATCTACGATGTTTGGAGATCAATGGAACACATCTAGAATCAATGGGAAAATAAATAACTACTATGTAAAGTGATTGATCTAGTTCTCATTACATATAGGGTTAGTGCAAATGGCAGTTGCTTGAATTTTAGATCGTAATACAATAAATTTTTTGATGTGTTACAAGGAATGGGCAATGATGAAAATCACCTCATATGTGGCATCTTCTTAGCATACTAATTACCATTATTTCCATCAACAAATGTTATCACTCTAATTTAAATTTAAAAGGAAAGATATGACTCAAAATATCTATGGACAATGAGACATGATCATAGAATCTTTTTGGATGATCTACACAATTCATATGAGGATGACACAACTTCACAATTTAATATGAAGTTGTAGATGTCGTTTGTAGAGAATTTTTATATTTTATATTATATTTTATTTTTAACTATAAAATCAAAGGAAAATACTAATATCAATACATTTAATCAATTAAAATTAAACTTTTCAATTTTTATAATTTCTTTTACTATTTTTAATTAATATAAATAAATAAAAAGCGTCATACAAATCCAACAAAATAATAATGCACTAAAAAATTGATGATGATGCATAAAATATATTCCTTGTAGGAAAGGACTAATAAATTAAATTGATGATACTTTTGTTTTATGTTCATTTTATGTTCATCTTAGAATATGTACATTTGAAGTGAATACAATTAATCTAGTAGTGAAACTACACGTACCTATCAATCTAGTAGTGAAGCTACACGTAGCTATATAAAGGTAACATGGTCTTGCATTACACGATAATATAAACTTAATATAAATATGAAAGATGCTTTGTAGTAGAGACAAGTCTCCTCAAACCAGATAGTTAGCTAATTGACCATTATCACTTATGTTGGGGAATAAAATAGAACACAATATGAAACATAGAACATAATATTGCAGACAATCGAAGAGGGACAAGAAATTTCAAAGTACAGATATGGCGTTTAAAGACAATATTACAATACTTAAGTATAGAGTATTATGATCATAACATCACAGTGCATATTGCACATCTTGATCTGCATGATCTATTGTGCAATCTCAATCACACTTCATGTTTTTTTATAAGGACCCAAGAGGTATTCTTTTATATTCTCAATATTAACTGATTCCCAAAGAATTTGGAAGATCTTGTCCACATATAATTGTCGGGGATTAGAGTTGACTCCATAAAATCCGCTCTGGAAATTCGACTCAACATGACTCTATCCAACCGACTATCTGTCCAACTTGTATTATATTGTTGGGTTGGTTTATCCATCGCTCGACTATCTTCGACTACTGGTCAAGTTTCTGACCGACTGGCACATTAACTACTCAATCGACTAGTGTGGTGTGTTGGTCTATCATCTGACCGACTGTGTCTAGAATTAGGTCGACCTCTCGACCGACTGAATTGAGCAGATGTGTGATGAACCATCAATGTTTGATGTTCCAACAAGTTATACCAAAATTTTGAGTTACTTGATTGATCTCACTAATCCTTATCATTATATTATAAGGTATAGGAGTGTGTTATTACACATTAGGTGAAATTCATGTTTCGTCGATGGAGGTCCTATCTCCATGGTTATGCTTAGGGAATCGTGTTTTAGAGTTCCCTTGTGGTCTATAAACTCTTAATCTTTAGTTTAATTTGGATTATATTCTCATGGTGATTACCATTATATATAGTGGTACCAAACAAATAAATAAGAACAACAATAATCCAAATCGAGTCAATGTAGGTTTTTTTAAATGAAATACAACTACTCGATGTTAAGGGGAATTTGAAGATGATTTATACCTTCCCAATTCAAAAGGTCATAAGCTCGTTCACAACTTATTAGTCCCTTCCCTTTTGGGTTGAGGGACTATTAGTAGCCGATTTTCAATTTTCCTATTAACTTGGCATAGAAACCAATAACTTATAATTTCTTTAACCAAAGTTTCTAAAACAAATCATATAATTTAGGTTGTTCATGTTGTTTTTTACCTAAGTTTGAGTTTGACCTCTTATTTGGCCTCTTCCCGAGGCAGAGGGGCGAATATATTAGGTTAACTTTACTTTAAAGGGCGCATTTATGTTCTGATTTTATGAGAAAGAAGTAATGATTTTATGACAAAGAAGTAATGCTAGAGATGAATCTAGCATTACTTTGAAAACATTAAATGTTATCCCATGTATTAAGGCATGTTTATGGCATCCATTTTGTTTCTACGTAGAAAATTTTTAACTTACACCTAGAACACTGCATAGCATGAAAAAAACACTGTAGAGTGACACAACAAAGTAGAGGTGTTCACAATAGAGTGACACACCACAGTAGAGGTGTCCATGAGCCTATTTCTTCTTTGCTTTCCTTGGCCTCGACCATCATTTTTCCCTTCTGTTGCATCTAGACTCTCTGCCCCTCCTTCTCCTTCTGCTCTGGAGTGACCATCGTCCCTCCATTCCCTTATGCTCTGACGAACAACAGATGATCAAGCCTCCTCCACCTACAAATTCGTTGGCAACGCATACAACAAAAAGAACAACGACAACACCTCCAAGTCTGTTATTTACAATATTTGTAAATTATTTCTTGTTTTTAGTTTTTTTTTTCAATACTGTCACTCAAATATACTTTGAAGGATTCTAGACTTAGCAGGGTGATTGTAGTAAAAACTTAGTATATTTTTCACAGCCATCCGGAAGCCCAGGCTAGATAAACTACTAGAACTGTTGACAACCAAGAAGCACTAACTCCAGTCAAGCACTATTCATAGAAAAACGTTGTCCCCAACACTAACTCCAGCCTTTCACTGTCCCACAGCAAAGCAAAGACGCTGTACACCCAAACCCTAGAATAAAGTGTTCTCTCTCCATACAAGGATACATATATCGAAGTCCCCTGGACCGCTACAATGGATTCAAGGTATTCATCGCATATTTCATATCCATTCATCCTCTAGAAGCAAAGAGAATCCAATTTATACAACGCTCAATCCCGACCTTCACTCTTCTGATTATTTCTTGCACCTGAATATTCAGGGCATTTATAACATCAGAATGACTAAACTTCCATGTTCAATAGCTTCCCCACACTCACAAATGAACGCACTACAACATGCTTCTTTAGAGGCTCTCCTGCCAGCTTCCTCCATTCTGGGTTCTCTCGGTCCTCGGGTTGTTTAAACCTAATACTCAAAGATTGCTTGCAGTGAGCAATCACTCCTTGGAGTCTGAATTCACGCTGCTCATGCTTCTTTTCATAAGTACTCCACTATGGGTTGGAGTTGCGCTCGGGTTTGAAGAATTGAACATCTTCGAATTATTTAGTTTACCACCCCTAACAATCCCAACCTCTATTCCATTGTCGAGAATGGCTCCCAATTAGATATAGTCAAAGGTTGTGTGGAGAACAATAGGGCGTTGTCTGAACAAGAGATAAGTGGTTGGAGCTTCTCGTCATCGAGCAAGGCCACGAAAAATAACAAGTTATCGTTCAGGCTTAGCCCGAGTGTTCAAAAGACCAAGAAGATGGAATCACCTGCATCAAACACAACCGAGGGCGTATTCAATCTACTACCGAAGGGAAAAGTAGCACTGTCCAGACCCAGTCCAAAAGTAAATTCCATAGTAACCCGACAATGGCTCTATAGATCCAAGAAAAGATCTAGGGTTGTGCACATGCAGTTGATCCGACCTAAATCTGAAACAACAAACGTTGACATCCTCAAATCCCATCACACAAATGGAGATAAAATCAAGTGGGTGTCAACGGGATGATGATTCCTTCATGGAGGAGATGCTTCTTCTCGCAAATGCATCGCTATGGGTGGAAGATACGCGGTTTGAAGGACTGAATGGTTTTGAATAGGGCTTAGATATCAATGGTGATTCCTTAAGAAAAGAAAAATAAACTAATGGAAATGTCTGATGAACAGGCGTTGTCTGCTACATTTTGTCATGGCTTGCACCAACCTCGCTTGGACCCCTCTCTTCAAGGACAACTTGCATGTGAGACAACTGTTGTATAGAGAAATCGATTACTGAACAGGTGGAAAGCCATTAAGCACATATCTAGACTGTGTATGGAGGGCTACGAGTGGAAAGTAACAAGTCTACTTTCTGCCACCTAGATGAGTTTTTCTTTCAATGTATTGAAAATCCAAATGTAAAGTTATTTCCAGCAAAACATTTGCATATTGTTCAGGGGATCTGATGTGGATAGAGAGCGAAGCTCATATAGCGCAATGCCTCAATTTTAGTTTAGCTTGATCGATTATTTTTATGGTGGCTATTAACCCGCAGAAGAAGACTTTACTTATTACTGGTCAATCTTAAGGAAAGCCTGAATACATAAATATGTTCTAAAAGATAAAGCTACATTCAGTCGGTTTAAGAGCGTTAGTGAGAGTTGGCATGGAATGGGTACTACACCTCCCCCTGGCCACTCCTTCCGTCCAACAGCTTTATAGGAACAAGGTTCCATCCCGTTTAACTTTGTTCAGCCGAGGTAGTCTCCTCCTAAGAGTTTCTAGTTGATCGAGCGCAGGAAGGAGGTTGGTGCACACGATGCCAATAGATCGAGATCATAACTGTAATCGTGTGATTTGTCTCCCATATTCGAATAACAAATAAACCAGCCTCTACGAATATCGGAGCAGCAAGTCCCTCTGCCTTTTGAGCAGGGACGTTTTGCTCCGCAACTACCCTTGTTTTTATCTATATATCAATTTTCTACTATCTTCATCTCCATTTCCATTACCATTTCTTTGGAAAGATCTTTTGAAAAAAAATGAGTAGTATACAAATTTGGAAGAATCTAAGCACTTTCTAAAAAGGGTGATATACTAATTTGTAACAATCCATATGGTCTTATGAAATGGAAATAGTTTTCAAATATTTCATTCACATTGTTAACCTATTGAACATCATGTTTTTGAAATTATTGTAGAGATCAAAAAATGAAATCTGATCTTTGCATCATCAAGTATCAAGAATTTTGTGTTTATCAAATTCCAGTAAGTATCAAGAATTTTGTGTTTATCAAATTCTAGTAAAGGTGGAATGAAATAGAGTGTTGTAGTGAAGGATTGGACAACACCCCTACCAAATTTTCATAGATTTATTTTAGTTAAGGGTTAGGCAACACCCGTACCAACTTTTCATATCTTTATTTTAGTTAAGTCTTAGGCAAAACCCCTCATAGCTTCTCACAAACATGTTTTTTTGTTTTTGTTTTTGACAAGAACAATTAATGGATTTTAATTAAGAAAGGTAGTGGTAAAGCCACTGGTTCTGTTACAACTATGGTGAGCCATGCTGTACTAGTCGAATACAGTCCTAGAGGCTATACTAACCTTCCAGGGGTGGGAATTTTTACAAATTTATTTACAGCAGAGGCTTCTATACAAAATGCCATCCTTGCTGAGAAATTGCAGAACTCCCTTTCGTGACTTGAAATGTTGATTTACTTCTTTGGATCTCACTTCCATTCATTGTTTAGCTGAGCCATTTTTTCCTCCAATAGGGTGATTCTGGTCTCGAATTCTTTCTTAGGGTCCTTGAGTTCTTTATGGAGTTTTTCGAGCTCCTCAGTGATCGCAAATTTTGTGGTGGTAATGTCCCCTTCCAGCGTCTCCAATCTTCTTCCTGCGTCTATGTCCAGATTTTGAAGAAAGTCCAACTGGTAGTTCAACATTTTATTTAAATTTTCCAAAGCGACGTCCATTGCATTCAACCTTTCTTTTGTGCTTGGCTTGCTTCCTGAGCTGGAAGCCATCTTCGACGACTTCTTCTCTTCTCCTTGCGACCTGCTGTTGCACTCAATCCTCTCGTAGCTGGGCCGAATTCCTTCTTGGTTGTCTCTGCGTGAGGTTGGTATGGAGGGCTAAGTTCCTCTCCCCGATTTAAGCTCAGTCTCCTCCCAAGTCGAATCCCCTAAACGATTCGCATGATTTAAAGGGGTTGGGCGACCTGCTGCTCTCTCTCCTCCCCAGAGAAAATCAACGACCGAATGATGCACTGGGTTGTACCTTTTGTCCACTTGCGCTGTCTTGTAGCACCTTTGTCTTGTTGCACTTTGGATTTGCTCAAAACCTTCTTTCATGCTACCTTTGCCTTTCCAGCTCATGACTTTAATTTTTTTATGGAATTTCTCCCTAGAGTCATGGCAGATCCACTGTGGACATTGTTCCATTAAGTTGCATGGTTCCAACAGTCAAGAGGACTCCTTTATTGGCCTCAGCCTCTGCTTGCTCATTTAGGTTTCGTAAGACATGGTAAAGCTTATAAGACCGGAAATTCCCAAGGAGGAGCTGGATTTTCTCTAGGAGGTTATTGAGTTTTGCATTATTGAGTTTTCTTTGGTGGATTAAGGCTTTGATTACTATCCGGGAGTCCCCAATTATTACCAAATCTTGAACGCTATGATTGATTGCTTGAATGAGCCCTTGTCAGAGAGCTAGGGCTTCTGCTTTTCCACTCGAAAAACATCAAGATAGATGAAAAATAATATAATTATCCAATCTGGATCAAGTAAAGTTTGAGAATGTAGGAAAAATACAAGCAAATAAGTGGCCCAGGCAAGAGGAACCAAGGCGAAGTTGTCAACAACAACATGAATAATATTTATTTGATGTTCATGATTACTAAATTTATGAAGATATGTCTTCTTTATCTCCCCCAAATCATATAACATTGTGTTTCATTTGTTTCTTTCATTTCATGGTTTGAGGTTGAACTAATTTCCTAATAATTAGTTAGAATCAATTTATTATAAATTCATGTTAGCATTTTTTTTTATGTTTATCATGATTTATACTAATATGCCTATGTGGGTTTGAGAAATGGTGGTTGTTCATATTGTATGTGGGTTTGAAGAACAAATGGGAATCTCGAGAAATATTTGGAATTACATACAAAGAACATAAATAAGATTATTCACTTAATCATATGTCTTCTTCTTTTCTCTTTTTCTTGGTAGTTGTATTTGTAACCGACTGATTCTAAATAGAAGTTAGTTCTTTTCAGTTTGCTCTATCAATGATTCACCATAATTCATTGGGGAATTTTCCTTGGAACACCCATGTTTTTAGTCCTTTACCTTTTATATTTGATTCATTAATTGGAATATATCATATTATTCTAGATTGATAATGAAAACAATGGTTCAAAGGAATTAGGGGGTATTGACAACCTTTTAACCTACAAGTTTTTTATTACATCTTTAAATGTTAGAAATTTTGTATTTTATTGATCTTGTGTTCTTTTATTATGTTTTTACAAAGTGCGGAAGAAGAGGGTTCAAAAGATGAAGATGGAACTAAGAACAATTCAATAGAGTTCTAATATCAAATTCATTCCATTTCCTTAAATGTGTAAATATTTGTTCTTGCTATGTCATATACGAATTTGACATTTCTCTAGGGTGGATGAACCACTTGTTTATAGGCAAAGAAAATTGCATGGTTATTTTACAATTTAATTTAAAATAACATCATTACATTTATATCTAAATGTTTTTTCTCTCATGATTAATATAATGTAAAATAAATGCATATTAATCATCAATTCAACGTTTAACTATTATTAAAATAAGAATTAAAAAAAAACAATAATTAAGTTAATAATAATAATTAAACTATTGATATTAATTAATAAAAATAATAATCAAACAATTACTAATAATTAAATTAATAAAAACAATAAATTAAGTAATAATAAATGTGTCACAATTTTGATGTTAAAGTGAAACAATTTTGATGTTAACATGACCTAGTTTGATTGAATAAGTTGCATTTTTTTTTTTATGCAAAATGATACAATTGGGCATTACTACAAGGCATAATTGATATAATTTGATGCAAACAAGATGTAAAAATTATAAATTTTGATGTTAAAACAATTTTGATGTTAAACTATCAAGACCTTTGTTGTGTTTTCAAGAGATCATCAACTTTTTTGATCTATATGTAATTAAAAGATTCACTTGATTCCCAATAGAATAACAGTGAAACTATTTTTTCCTAAGTGAAAAAAAAATTAATATTAAAACAATACAAATATGAAACACAAAAATGAAAAATTTATGAAATACGATATGCTAATAAGACAAAAAAGTTTCATATTTTGACGCCCCTACGATGCCATTACAAGGCAACATAGATGCACATGTGGACATTATTGACACATAACAACACTAATAAGACATGAAAACAAATCATTTGTTCGATGTAAAAACGATGCAAAGTTGACACTAAACAATATCTTTTTAAGCATGTACGACACAAGACAATGCATAAGAGATGTAGAATAACTCTTCACAATGCCCATTTTGTCACTAAGTCAATGCTTGAAAGGGTGCACGTAAAAAAATTAGATGCTAGGAAAAGATGAAATGAGCAAAATTGACGCAAATGATAATGCTCCCAACTGCATCGTGTTTATCATCATCTAAACTTGATTTTTTTTCTAAAAATTGCACTGCATTGCATAACAATGGTAAAGATGATCCTAGAGCAATATAGTGTAGTGGCATATGTATGGCTACTTTGTTGGATATAACTACTATAAGTGTGGATGTTGGTGGGCAACTAATTCTT
>WSFP011444362.1:0-20172 GCA_009831015.1 Picea engelmannii | reverse complement strand
CCACATCTTGTATAATTTTGAGAGACAATTGATGCACATATTGCATTGCGAAATCTCATGCATAGTTTAAAGTGGTATCATGTGTTAAGACATAAGCGATAAAAGTTACATCAAGTAGTTTAGAATTGAGACCCAATTGTATATGATGGATATTAGTCATGATAACATATTGTGGAGGCCATTGACACAATTGAACAACTCAATAGAATTATATGCATATTCCAACCTTAGCACACACATTCTATTGCTATGGATACAAGTTATTTTCCTTTGGAATCCTTCTATACCTTAGTTTACTTTGCTTACTCATTCTATACCGTAGTTTAGAGTTTTAAAATATTTAATTTTTCTTTTCTTACATGGATATTAGAGAAAGTTGTTGGACTTGGGTAGAAAAATACTTTTGTGAAGAAGGGTGTTGAAATAGAGTTATTATATTTATTAGTTAAAAAAATTTCTTCCTATAAATAGACTCAAGAAAATGAGAATGCAATTTCAAAGTAAGAATTATGAGGTATAATACCATTGACAAGAGTACCAAAGGAGAGGTGTTATGACCAAGGGGGACATATATAGGGAGAAATTGATATGATATGGTCACAGTTGGGGAATATATGGTGATAAATGTACAGGTAATGTCTAAATATATATGTAATAGGGTCAGACTAGTAGTAAAGGGGCTTCAAGTGTAGTGCGTGAATAGGTATATATAGAGATCATGTATTCATTATTTTCAATAGGTGGTTTGTGATGTATGAATGTATTTTGTTATGTGGATGAGGTTCTCCTATTCTCTTAAGAGTTATTTTGTAATTATCTATCTTGGAGTTGTTTTCCATGGTCATATTTTGTACATGGTTTGTACTTTTGTTCTATTATGATATTTTTAATCATTTGGTTCATTATAAATGTAACACACCCAACCCCTTAAGTACATTTTTTAAGGAATGGGGAATCAAAAATTCACATTTTTTTAACATCTCGAATCCTCTTTCTAAGGTATTCATCCTCTTATACTCACTCGTAGAATTCTAACGATTACAACTAGGATCAAATCCGAGGCTTTGGGTTGCAAGTTATGGCCTCTCAAAGCTCTTTAGGTGTCATTATTCAAGGGCCACATGGACCTATCTCGCTCATACCATTTCCAGGTTCCTACTACCCACAGGGATGGTCCATCCACCATCCAAACCAACATTGAGACTTTATCCTCATCTAACACATAGTTATAGGAGACTTCGACATTTGGCATTGGACATCCCTTTTCCTTATAGTATGCATGTTCTCTGGAGTCCCAAATTCCTAGACTTCGGAAGACCCAGAATCGCTCCACTTGGCTCCGGCCTTCAGGCCCTTTGACTTACCCATGATGTTGCATCCCAAGACCCCAGAGTCCCATACTCCCGAAGGGTCCACCCTTGCATGGGGTAACATACTAGATGCTAAGGGAAATACAGGTGGGTCCCGGATACTTCTCTCGACAAATGGACCAAACAGTAAGTGCCATATGTGAAACACAGCAAGGAAAAGATGACATGTGGGCCCTTCATGGGGTGACATGTGTCTCATGTTAATGGGTGTATAGGGTCTACGATACATATGATTCTAGGTGACATATGGCACGTGTAAAGAACCTCCTCGTTACGACGACAAACCTCTTATAGCAAGTGCCAAAATCATTTTTTTTGTTTTGTTTTTTTTTTTAAGTGTGTGCACGCGTGTACAAGGGAAACAAACACATTCGACTCTGCGTCGCCACCCGACGACTAACAGATGCAACAATGATGAACACCACAAGACGATGTAAGACACACATCCAGTAACTACATGCATTTGACGACGATCAATCGACAATAAGTAAGACTGACTACCCGCCCGTCCTACCCTACAAGGTTAGGACCTCCAAGACACATAAGCAACGCTCAAGCCTAGGTTCCCATCGATTTTAACCATTTAAGGTCTCAGTTCTGGCGACTGTTCTAAGGAACATGGAGGTGTCTACATCCCGCCCAACACAAGCAGATCAAGCACTAAAATGTTTACATCAAATTCAACAATAATTAGTAAACAACCACGTTCTCCATGGAAGGAGCAAGTCACTAGGACTCAGACAATGACCAACCATTAATAAGACAAGGCATTATCTATGACTCACTTGGCATTAAATATTGACCAATTTCTCTATTTAAATTCCAAAAATTGACAAGTTACCAACCCATCCTTATAATGATGTAGAGGGAATTAAATGCAAATTCCCCATTTCCTAGGTCAGAATAATCTATGGTACTTAATTAGGGTACCAAGGACCCTACCTTTTACATGTCATCAATAACAGTAAAATTTTAATAACCTTACCCTAATAACAATGTCATATATTTTAGGTCACAATAACCTTGAAATTAAAGTAACATTAAAATTTCATTCCCTACTAGCTAACACTAACAATACTTTTGCTTTATAATGCACTAACAATAACCTTACCATAATAACAATGTCATTATATTTTGGATCACAATAACCTTGCAATTAAAATAACATTAAAATTTCATTCCCTACTAGCTAACACTAACAATAAATTTGCTTTATATTGCAATATCAATAACCTTACCATAATAACAATGTCATTATATTTTGGATCACCATAACCTTGCAATTAAAATAACATTAAAATTTCATTCCCTCTTAGCTAACACTAACAATACATTTGCTTTATATTGAAATAACGTTACCCTAAACAGAATTAACATTACTTTTTGTATTATAATAAATTGCATACAGAATATCATTAAAATACATTCCTGTATCGAACACTAACAATACATTTCTTTATGTTGCAATAAGAGTACCTCAAAACAGAATTAACATTACATTTTATATTATAATAATTTGCAAACAAAATATCATTAAAATACCTTCCTGTATCTAACACTAACATTACATTACTTTATATTGCAATAACAGTACTACAAACCAGAATCGACGTTACAATTGATATCATAATAATTGTGCAAATAGATTCACCACAAGATTACATTCCAGTGGAATTCACTTACTGAGTAAAATATCAAGTACTACAGTTCATAATTCATAAACATTAAATTACTGACAATTCCTTTACATGTTACTAAAACAAGATTACCCTGAAGGTTACATTACACGTTACTAACGGTTTTTACGCTGTGACTAAAACAAAACTAGTGGCAGTGAGGGGGGGGGGCGTACCAGAATGAATGGGCAATGGATGCACGTGCTAGAAATCATGCCTCCATCAGTAGCCATCCCTGGCAGCGGTCAGAGAATCCCTGTCACCACCGTACCTCGCGCGACTTGCAGAGATGGGAAAAGGAGTAAAAAGATCACAGTACAGAGGCGAAGGGTAGACTTGACAAAGCTGGAAAGGACGAGTTAGGCGAGTTTTTAAAGGTTGGAACGATAAACTTATTCACCAGATATGCACAACATTAAAACACCAACACACACATAATTAAAGCACCAACACACACATAATCCTTCCCCCCTAGTCGCACAGAATTTTAACACCAGCATGCACAGACTGAGTGCCGAAAGGTGTGGGGGTAACCTCCGCCAAATCACATAGTAGTTAAAACATCAAATGCAGAGATCACAAACAAAACGCAGAGAAATCTAGCAGTAAAACACAGTGAGAAATTCGCTCTGTCATTGCATAGTTTGACTAGCGGTCATGAACGTTTCAGAACCCAAGCAGAACCCCGAACTAGAACTGGATGATATAGAAACTAAAGGAAAAGTTCAGGAATTAATCAAGAAAATACAGCTCACTCAAGAAAAGTTAGAGAAATCTTGTTTTATATAGAATTTATGGAACAAAAGAAGGACGCAGAAATAGTTGAGCGAATAGAATGGTAATCCACGTAGACCGACGTTATTCAATTACAATTGGTTCTCTATGGCAATGGAACAAGGATTCTGAGCATAAAAACATGTAGTAGCCTTTGCGATTTTATTAAGAGAGAGAGATTTCTATCGACACTCAAAGTTGAATCGCTAAAGAAATTTGTAGACCCAAGGCAATAAAAAAAATAATAATAACGTAGTAAACATTCAGGCCAGGTAAAACGTTGGGAAAATTCATTCGCCCTCAATGCAGTCCCTAAAGAACAATCAACAGTTGACAATCAAGTGGAAATGGAAGCGTATGCCAACATAAGGATTCATAGTCATTAAAACCACGGAGAAAGAAAAGGAACCCCCTACAGTGGCATACAATCGCACGAAGGAGAAAACAACACATTCCAGGGACCATATCAAAGATAGTTGTACAATGAACTAGACGCGATAGATGAAGTATAATTATTTCCATCGATTACTGAGTTACCACAGCTGAGTTAGCGTTCTTACAACCAAAAAACATAATCGTCGAAGTGAATAAATATGCATTCTACTCTACCAAATAAAAGAGCATACCATTGCCTATTCTCCTGCCTCGAATGACGTCTGTGTGCTTTGTGCCACTCCCGCTTGCCGACTGTCGAGACCTCACCGGTACCTCCCAGCCAATTGCTAGGGGTACTCTGCTTCCCCCTTAGCACCCTAAGCCACAAAGGGGCCACACACTATCCAGATGGTACGTCTAGATCCTAGCTCGCCTCGCATGGTCGAGCTACCACTCCTATCCGAGCTGGGAAAACCCAACTCCCCACAAGTAATCAGTCAAGTCACAAATCCAGTAGCATAATGTTACGCTAACAGCCGATACTTTCTTCCTCCCCTTCCCTTTCTTTTATAGAGTTTTTAGAACCTCCAACTTTCCCTAAATCACATTTAAATTGAGTTTTAATAAAAATCTTCTAAATACTCTCCTTTGCACAAGTGTCGTCCATCCCCCTCTTTCCTCCAATAATTACTTTCTTTAAATTTATTAATTGTCTCATTTCCCTCACCCACCTAGAGTTGCTCCTAAATTTACTCCTAGGTGTTCCTAGATTCCCTTACAGGTTTAAATACTTTCCCTAAAATGAAGTTGCTAATTTAGTTCATTTTAGAAGGTTCTTAATTGTAGATTCCTTACTATGTTGACCTCGATTTTTACCATAAGTTCCCCTCTTTCCCTTATTATGTTTCCCCCCATTCCTTAGTTTCCTAATTTTTATTATTCCCCTTTTTCCCCTTTTATTAGGTCCAAAATAGCAGTTGCGCTATTTACTCTTTTCCTTTTATTATTAATTTGAAATCTTTTTACACTTTCACAAGTTAAATAATTCAATTCTTCTTTACAATTTAAAACCACGGATTTTAATTAAATTATTACTCTCTTCATTTTACCCCAAAAATTTATGAAGACTAAAACTATTACTTAAGTGATTTTTAGTTTAAATTATTATTTTTATTTTTATAGGGTCTTTTTCTTAAGGTTAAACAAAATTTTACTCTAGAGAAGTTTTAGACTTAGGACTTAGATTCTGAACTGGGTGACAATTATTTACGGAAGTTGTTTTAATAATTTATTAATGTGTTAAAGTATTAGGGCCATATAGGTTTGTTCCTTCATCAATATCAATGCGACGTGCCCTTCAGGATGCAGCACGTGCTCCAAGGGTGCCACTCGCCTCGTTTGTTTCTTTGCACGACGTGCCCTTCAGGATTTACCACATGCTCCAAGGGTGCCACTCACCTCTAGTGTTTCCTTTGCACGATGTGCCCTTTAGGATGCACCACGTTCTCCAAGGGTGCCACTCGCCACTTGACTGATTGGTAGACATCAATAACCCCTAGAGTCAACACTCCGCCAGGTGAACTTGTGGGAGACTAAGGCTTTCTAAGGAATAATGCTCCCGCCTTATTGCGTGCCCCTTAGAGTCATCATGAGTGACTGTCGCAGTGTTCCCTCACGACATCATGGATCCTCTCGAACTAGGTAATCATTAACCTATAGTTCAAGCCATGGCGGGAGTGATAGTAGGCTGTGGCAGGGCTGCTGTCCACACCTCTCCCTCAACCTCTCTAGAAATCGTGTGTGGCCCCTTTACTCCATATGTGAGTCTGGTCAGCAAGCTATTGTCAGCCTGCATCATCAACAATTGTATCAGAACATGTCCACATCATATCATCAAATCAAATATACTAAATAACAGTAAATAATCAACCCCAAAGCACACTCCCTAACTCGATCCAGAATCCAAGGGGTATCGTCAATGCCTCTGCATCCTCAAGGTCAAAAAACCTGAACACTCAGTAAAACCGAGTCAATAGCACCTGTCCATGTCAAAGCAGTAAAACATCATGTCATCTATCTTATCGCATCATAATCAAGGATAAATGTTTTCTTATCATAAAAGTCCAGATCACTTGCGAGCAAGTGTCCTCAAAGAATAAGTTTCCTCAGTGCCCCAGAGAGGGATGTTACATACACCCCCTCCTTGTCTAAACTTCGTCCCAAAGTTTCATAGTATAAATGCTGAAATAAAATTATCACAGTATCATAAGTCTATCTATCAAACAAAAATGGAAACTGTTGGTGCATATCATATGCGTTCTCCTAGGTCGCCAAGTGCATACTATAATTTTCCCACTGGACCTTGACCTGATCTACCGTTCGACTTCGTAACTGTCAAACACGATGATCTAATATGTGGACTGGCTCAGACATGAGCTCTCCCTCGTTCGATACCTGAAAGGAACTCATGTCAATAACATGTGTAGGATCACTAATATAATGTCTCAAAACAGATACATGAAAAACATCGTGCATACGCCTCAAAGAATTAGGCAAGGCTAGTCGATAGGCCACAGGCCCCTTTCTCTCCACAATCTTGAAAGGTCCCACAAACCTAGGAGAGAGTTTAGCTCCCTTTCCAAACTTGATCGAACTCTTATGTGGCTTAAACCACAAGAAGACTCGATCGCCGACCTCCTAACTACGGTCGACTCAGTGCACATCGACATAACTCTTCTGTCGATCCTTTGCTTCCATAATCCTTTGTCTTATGGTTTGCATTTGATCTTCCATTTCTTGGATCGCTTCTGGTCCCACTAGGACCCTATCCTCAAGCCAATCCCAACTCAAGGGCGTCCGACATGGTCGCCCATAAAGAAACTCTAAAGGCGCCATCTTAATGGTGCTCTGGTAATTGTTGTTGTAAGCGAACTCCACTAGTGGAAAGAATTCTTCCCAACACTTTTGTTGGTCCATGACGTACATGCACAAAATGTCTTCCAAGGTTTGGTTCGTTTGTTCTTTTTTCCCATCAGTCTCCGGGTGATATGAAGTACTAAAGTTAAGTTGGGTTCCCAAGGCCTCTTGGAAACTCATCCAAAATCGTCCAGTAAACACCGATCCTCGATCGGATATAATCCTTTTAGGCACGCCATGTAGCTTCACAATCTCACTGATGAATACTCTCACTATGTGAGGTGCCTGATATGTCGTACGCATAGGAATAAAGTGAGCACTCTTCGTTAGAGTGTCTACTCCCAGAAAAATCAAGTCATGTTTCCTTGCCGTCAGTGGAAATCCAACAATAAAATCCATCAAAATAACCTCCCATTTCGATTCCGGGATGGCATGTGGATGAAGTAATCCTGCTGGGTGTCTATGTTCAGCCTTTACCCGTTGACACTCTAGACATCTGGCCACATAGTTGACTATGTCGCCTTCATTCCCTTCTAAAAGAATAAGGGCTTAAGGTTTTCCCTCATCTTCGTGACTCCCGGGTGAGCCATGTAAACTGATCTATGAGCCTCGCTCAGGATCAACATCCTCAACTCGTCGTTTGGCGGTACATAAATCCAACTTTTAAACCTCAATAACCCATCACTATCAAAATAAAATCCCTGATATCGTGGTACCATCATTGTGTTTTGTCCAATAAAGCCCTCGACCAAGGATGATTTTAAGGATGAAAATTTATTTTAAAATGTAGAAACCTTGGCGAATCTTACTAAACCTTCATATGCCAACTATAAATTATTGGCAATATTTTTGTAAAAATATTAAAATTTCTAAGGATTTTATATAGTTTTTATAAAATTTTGGCGATTTTTAAGGGAAAATAATTTTATCTTATAGAATTTGGGCAAATCATTTTTAAAATAGCGAATCTCAATTTTGGAAAAACCATGGAAAATTAGCCCATGAGCGAAATTTAGCCCCTAAAATCATCCATTCCCTCGACCTCCTTGTACCAGTCGTCGTCACGCTGTAATCTTAGAATATTTTCACGTAGACTCGTCTGAAGAGGCAACATCGAAAATATGTGTGGCCTTCGACTCAAAGCATCCACCACTCGGTTCACCGTTCCCTTTGTGTAAGTAATATCAAAGTCATACTCGCTAAGCACTTCCAACCAACGTCGTTGTCACGCGTTCAGGTCGCTTTGCGTAAAAATGTGTTGCAGTCCACAATGATCAGTCTTTAATTCAAATTTTCATCCAACAAGGTAGTGTCTCCAGACCTTCAAGGCATATATGATGGCCAATAACTCCAAATCATGTGTCGCGTAGCTCTCCTCATGCCTTCTCAGTTTCCTCGAAATGTAAACGATTACTCGTCTGTCTTGCATCAAGACTCCACCTAAGACTTCCTTGGCTACATCTGTGCATACCAAGAAGTCCGCGTCCATGTCAGGGACCTTTAGTATCGGCGTTGTTGTCAACAACTCTTTAAGCCTTTGAAATGCTTCCGTGCATTTCTCGGTCCAAACAAACTTCTTGTTTTTCTTCTGCAATTCTGTTATCGGATTTGCTATCTTCGAAAATCCCTCGACAAACCGTCAGTAGTATCCTGCTAAACCCATGAAGCTACGCACCTCCGTGACATTCGTCGATGCAGGCCATTCCATAATAGCCTCGACCTTGGTTGGATCCACGGTGATGCCTTCACCAGAGATGACACGCCCTAAGTAGTGAATCCTCGATTGATAAAAAGAGCATTTGGGCAACTTCCCATACAATTTGTGCTCTCGCAGACACTGTAGTACCAAGTGCAAGTGCTCATCATGCTCCTCCGTCATCCGAGAGTAGATCAAAATATCGTCAATGAATACTTGAACGAACTTGTCCAAGTACTCGCAGAACACCCCGTTCATCAAACTCATAAATACTCCTGAATCATTTGTCAGTCCAAATGAAAAAACAGTAAACTTGTAATGTCTAAATCTTGTCTTAAAGGAGGTCTTAGGGATGTCATCTTACTTGATCCGCAACTAGTGATACCTCAATCGCAAATCGATCTTGGAGAACACCGTCACACCCTTCATTTGATCGAATAGATCATTAATTCTTGGCAAGGGATACTGATTCTTGATCATGGCCTTGTTCAGTTGACAGTAGTCGATGCAAAGCCTCCATGATCCATCCTTCTTCCGTATGAAAATAACCGGTGCACCCCACGGTGACACACTAGGACATATCAGTCCTAGATCCAGCAACTCCTTCAGTTGCATTTTCAACTCTTGTAACTCCAGGGTCGACTTCTGATAAGGCGTTCTCGCTAGCGGTTCAGTCCCCAGTTTTAGGTCTATGATAAACTCCAACTCCCTCTCCGACAACATCCCAGGTAACTCCTCCAGAAACACGTCCGCAAACTCTCTTACCACCGGAAGGTGTTCTAGACCTTCCGCTACTCCCTTCTCGTTTAGTGCAAGGAACACATAAAGATTGCACCCCTTGCGCATACTCTTTCGTAGCTGTAAGGAAGAAACGAACCTCAATGAAACTCCCTGGTTCCATCCTACAATTACACGTCTCTATCCCTCATCATCGACCAAGCTCAACTCTTTCATCTTACAGTTGAGTATCACCTCATGCGATTCCAACCAATCCATACCAATTATGACATCGTAAGATCCTAAGATCGTAACGTACAGGTTGGTCCTCGTGACAAACTCTCCCAGGTTAAGGGCACATCCCGTAACCTTTCCTCCAACCTTCTGTTTGGCTCCCGAAGCCATCTCTACGGAGCTGAACTCGTCCTATTTGACTGCCTTTACCTTAATCCTTTTTATTGCTGCACCAGAAATGAAACTCTCAGTAGCATCGGGATCTATCAAAACACTAAGTGTCTGGTCAACGATGGTACCTATCGTCTCGAGCATAGTTGACTGGGGCTCTGCCTGGCGGTTATTCATCGCTGCATGAATCTGATGGGCCTTGCCCATATCTCCCACTGTAGTGGGTCCGGCTGATCCAGACACTCTGGTCCTCTCCACAGGACAGTCACGTTGGTAGTGTGGCTCCCCACACGTCCAACACCCCTTCTTCAGCCCAGAAGTCCTGGTACCTGAAGTAAAAGATGACGGCCCACCGACCTAGAACCCTAGTATGTTCTGTTGAATAGGCCTAAACTATTGTTGCTGCGGGCGACGCTACTACTGATGTGGTGGTCCCTGATAAGGTGTCTGATACTGAGGTGGTGGTCACTGGGGTGTAGTGAAGGTGGATCCCCTCTAGAAGCCACTATATTGCGACATATGTCTCACTGGTGTCTGATGCTACAGGGTTCCAAATGAACCCTGCCCTGCAAGTCTTGCTGGAGTCTTGGTCTAACCCCCACCGATAAGCTCCTCCTCTGCTATGAGGGCCTTCTGGATGACATCGTGCAAGGTTTGAGGCATCAAAATCCTAACCTTTGCACGCAAGCTTCTGTTAAGGCTAAACATGAACCAGTTGACCTTAAGCTTCTCTATGTTAAGGTGCAAAGCATACCGGAGTAGCTCCATAAAACGTGCCTCATACTCAGGCACCGTACGACCTCCCTGTCATAATGCATTGAACTCATTGAGATGACACTCAATGAATTCCTCTGAAAGATACCTCTCTCAGAACTACTCCTCAAACAGTTCCCATGACACGTCTTCGACGACCATGTTGAGCTGCGGTAGGAGCATCTTCCACCATAGAAGAGCGCTCCCCTTTAGTTGAAAGACCGCCATGCGGACCTTCATGTTGGAGGTATAATCACGAAATGTGAAGCACATCACCATATTCTCCAACCATGCCTCGACGGCAGTGCCATCCGGGGCACCAAAGAACTCGGGAAATTTAACCTTCTCAAGTTCACGGTGAATTCTACCAGTGACAACCGATGCACGCGGTGGAACCTCAGCGGGTGCCAGTGCCCTGGCCTCATCTCTGTCCAAGCGCCTGATCAGTGCCTTGGACATGCGCTGAAAAGATCTCATCATCTCGACCATGTCACCAACTGATATCGGCTCCTGTCCGAGAACATGCTCGCCTCACTAGGGTTTATAGCCCTAAGGCGTGGATGCTACTGGAGGTGTCGCGCCCCCTCCCCCAACACCCCATCGCCTGCCTCCGTGGCGTCCTCTAACCATGATTACCTACATGCACACAATCAACTCGATCAACAACAATATAATTAAATCATGTCAACGAAAGTCGTAGTGATCCCAAGTCGTGGGTCGAACCCGCTCTGATACCATATGTAAAGAACCTCCTCGTTACAACGACAAACCTCTTACAACAAGTGCCAAAATATTTTTTTTTTTGTTTTTTTTTTTTAAAAGTGTGTGCATGGATGTACAAGGGAAACAAACACATTTGACTCTGCGTCACCACCCGACGACTAACAAGACGCAACAACGACGAACACCACAAGATGATGTAAGATGCACATCCAGTAACTACATGCATTTGACGATGATCAATCGACAATAAGTAAGACTGACTACCCGCCCATCCTACCCTGCAAGGTTAGGACCTCCAAGACACATAAGCAATGCTCAAGCCCAGGTTCCCATCGATTTTAACCATTTAAGGTCTCAAGGCTGGTGACTATTCTGAGGTGTCTACATCCCACCCGACACAAGCGGATCAAGCACTAAAATGTTTACATCAAATTCAACAATAATTAGTAAACAACCACGTTCTCCACGGAAGGCGCAATTCACTAGGACTCAGACAACGACCAACCATTAATAAGACAAGGCATTATCTATGACTCACTTGGCATTAAATACTAACCAATTTCTCTATTTAAATTTCAAAAATCGATGAGTTACCAACAATCCTTATAATGATGTAGAGGGAATTAAATGCAAATTCCCCATTTCCTAGGTCAGAATAATCTATGGTACTTAATTAGGGTACGTAATGCAAGGACCCTACCTTTTACATGTCATCAATAACAGTAAAATTTCAATAACCTTACCCTAATAAAAATGTCATATATTTTAGGTCACAATAACCTTGAAATTAAAATAACATTAAAATTTTATTCCCTACTAGCTAACACTAACAATACTTTTGCTTTATAATGCAGTAACAATAACCTTACCATAATAACAATGTCATTATATTTTGGATCACAATAACCTTGCAATTAAAATAACATTAAAATTTCATTCCCTACTAGCTAACACTAACAATACAATTGCTTTATATTGCAATATCAATAACCTTACCATAATAACAATGTCATTATATTTTGGATCACCATAACCTTGCAATTAAAATAACATTAAAATGTCATTCCCTCTTAGCTAACACTACAATACATTTGCTTTATATTGCAATAACGTTACCCTAAACAGAATTAACATTAATTTTTGTATTATAATAAATTGCATACAAAATATCATTAAAATACATTCTTGTATCAAACACTAACATTACATTGCTTTATGTTGCAATAACAGTACCTCAAAATAGAATTAACATTACATTTTATATTATAATAATTCACAAACAAAATATCATTAAAATACCTTCCTGTATCTAACACTAACATTACATTTCTTTATGTTGCAATAATAGTACTCCAAACTAGAATCGACGTTACAATTGATATCATAATAATTGTGCAATAGATTCACCACAAGATTACATTCCAGTGGCATTCGCTTACTGATTAAATTATCAAGTACTACAGTTCATAATTCATAAACATTAAATTACTGACAATTCCTTTATGTGTTACTAAAACAAGATTACCCTGAAGGTTACATTACACGTTACTAATGGCTTTTACACTGTGACTAAACCAAAACTAGCGACAGTGAGGGGGGGGGCATACCAGACTGAATGGGCAACGGATGCACATGCTAGAAATCACGCCTCCACTGGCAGCCATCCCTGGTAGTGGTCAGAGAATCCCTGTCACCGCCATACCTCGCGCGACTTGCAGAGGTGGGAAAAGGAGTAAAAAGATCACAGTACAGAGGTGAAGGGTAGACTTGACACAGCTAGCAGGGGTGAGTTAGGCGAGCTTTTAAAGGTTGCAGTGATAAAATTATTCACCAGATATGCATAGCATTAAAACACCAACACGCACAGAATTAAAGTACCAACACGCATAGAATCCTTTCCCCTTAGTCAGACATAATTTTAACACCAGCATGCATAGACTTAGTGCCGAAAGGTGTGGGGTTAACCTTTTCCAAATCATAGAGTAGTTAAAACACCAAATGCAGAGATCACAAACAAAACACAGAGCAATCTAGCAGTAAAACGCAGTGAGAACTTCGCTCTGTCATTGCATAGTTTGACTGGCGGTCATGAACGTTTCAGAACCCAAGTAGAACCCCGAACTGGAACTAGATGATATAGAAACTAAAGGAAAAGTTCAGGAATTAATCAAGAAAATATAGCTCGCTCAAGAAAAGTTAGAGAAATCTTGTTTTATATAGAATTTATGGAACAAAAGCAGGACCCAGAAATGGTCGAGCAAATAGAATGGTAATCCGCGCAGACCCACACTATTCAATTACAATTGGTTCTCTATGGTGATGGAACAAGGATTCTGAGCATAAACAGATGCAGTAGCCTTTGCGATTTTATTAAGAGAGAGAGATTTCAATCGACACTCAAAGTTGAATCGTTGAAGAAATTTGCAGACCCAATGCAATAAAAAAAATAATAATAACGTAATAAACATTCGGGCCAGGTAAAACGTTGGGGAAATTCATTCACCCTCAATGCAGTCCCTAAAGAACAATCAACAGTTGAAAATCAAGTGGAAATGGAGGCACATGCCAACATAAGGGTTCATAGTCATTAAAACCGTGGAGAAATAAAAGGAACACCCTAGAGTGGCACACAATCGCACGAAGGAGAAAAACAACACACTGCCAGGGACCACATCAAAGATAGTCGTACAATGAACTAGATGCGATAGATGAAGTATAATTATTTCTATCGATTATCGAGTTACCACAGCTGAGTTAGGGTTCTTACAACCAACAAAAATAATCGCCAAAGTGAATAAATATGCATTCTACTCTACCAAATAAAAGAGCATACCGTTGCCTATTCTCCTTCCTCGAATGACGTCCGCGTGCTCCATGCCGCTCATGCTCACCGACCGTCGAGACCTCACCGGTACCTCCCAGCCAATCCCTAGGGGTACTCTGCTTCCCCCTTAGCCCCCCGATCTGCAAAGGGGCCACACGCTATTCAGATGGTACGTCTATCTCCCAGCTAGCCTCGCAAGGTCGAGCTACCACTCCTATTCGAGCTGGGAAAACCCAACTCCCCACGACTAATCAGTCAAGTCACAAATCCGGCAGCGTAACATTACGCTAACAGCTGATCCTTTCTTCCTCCCCTTCCCTTTCTTTTATAGAGTTTTTAGAACCTCCAACTTTCCCTAAATCACATTTAAATTGAGTTTTAATAAAAATCTTCTAAATACTCTCCTTCGCACAAGTGTCATCCATCCCCCTCTTTCCTCCAATAATTATTTTCTTTAAATTTATTAATTGTCTCATTTCCCTCACCCACCTAGAGTTGCTCCTAAATTTACTCCTAGGTGTTCCTAGATTCCCTTACAGGTTTAAATACTTTACCTAAAATGAAGTTGCTAATTTAGTTCATTTTAGAAGGTTCTTAATTGCAGATTCCTTACTATGTTGACCTCGCTTTTTACCATAAGTTCCCCTCTTTCCCTTATTATGTTTCCCCCCATTCCTTAGTTTCCTAATTTTTATTATTCCCCTTTTTCCCCTTTTATTAGGGTCAAAATGGTAGTTGCACTATTTACTCTTTTCCTTTTATTATTAATTTGAAATCTTTTTACACTTTCACAAGTTAAATAATTCAATTCTTCTTTACAATTTAAAACCACGTATTTTAATTATATTATTACTCTCTTCATTTTACCCCAAAAATTTATGAAGACTAAAACTATTTCTTAAGTGGTTTTTAGTTTAAATTTTTATTTTTATTTTTATAGGGTCTTTTTCTTAAGGTTAAACAAAATTTTACCCTAGAGAAGTTTTAGACTTAGGACTTAGATTCTGAACTGGGGGAAAATTATTTAGGGAAGTTGTTTTAATAATTTCTTAATGTGATAAAGTCTTAGGTCCATCTAGGTTTATTCCTTCATCAATATCAACGCGACGTGCCCTTCAGGACGCACCACATGCTCCAAGGGTGCCACTCACCTCACTTGTTTCTTTGCGTGACGTGCCCTTCAGGATGCACCACGTGCTCCAAGGGTGCCACTCGCCTCTAGTGTTTCCTTTGTGCGAATTGCCCTTCAGGATGCACCACGTGCTCCAAGGCTGCCACTCACCACTTGACTGATTGGTAGACATTAATAACCCCTAGAGTCAACACTCCACTAGGTGAACTTGTGGGAGACTAAGGGTTTCTAAGGAATAAGGCCCCCACCTTATTGCATGCCCCGTAGAGTCATCGTGAGCAACTGTCACAGTCTTCCCTCATAGCATCGTGGATCCTCTCGAACTAGGTAATTGTTAACCTACAGTTCGAGCCACGAGGGGAGTGCTAGTAGGCTGTGGCAGGGTTGCTGTCCACACCTCTCCCTTAACCTCTCTGGAAATCGTGTGTGGCCCCTTTACTCCATATGTGAGTCTGGTCAACAAGCTATCGTCATCCTGCATCATCAACAATCGTATCAGAACATGTCCACATCATATCATCAAATCAAATATACTAAATCATATTAAAAAATCAACCCCAAAGCACACTTCCTGACTCGATCCGGAGTCCAAGGGGTCCCATCGATGCCTCTGCATCCTCAAGGTCAAAAACCCTACACACTCCGTATAACCGAGTCAATAGCACCTGTCCATGTCAAAGCAGTAAAACATCATGTCATTTATCATATCGCATCATAATCAAGGATAAATGTTTTTTTATCATAAAAGTCCAGATCGCTTGCGAGAAAGTGTCCTCAAAGAATAAGTTTCCTCAGTGCGCCAAAGCGGGATGTTACAGCACGTTAGTCGCTTATCCATGTCACCCTATATGACATCACTGTGCCACGTCACTCAATACTTATAGCCTTCCAAGGCCTTTGATATCACGGTTGAGGTGTGTCCATGTAACCCCTGGATCAATGGCATCCATTACTTCATAACTTCGACATCGGGGAATCCATGGTGTTTCTTCCTCCTTTCTCTTGGATTGGTCAGTGTCGAGTTGACCATGGTCTAGATATGACGGTCATGGGAGATCTTTAAATGTCCTCAAATATACAACTCTTACCACTTCGTGAATTAGAAGTTGGGTTCTCCACTCACTTACCACCCCCTTTATTCTGAAGTAGTCAACATGGGGTTGACCTTGACATAAATCCAATGGCTAGGGAAGATCCCAAAGGATCCCTAGATCTACGGTTCTCATTACCTTACAACTTTCACCTTCAGGGGGTTTCAGCTTTATGGCCCCTCCACTCTCTCAAAGTAGGAATTCATAGAAGTGTCATATGCGGGTCCCTCCTATGGATGATCGAACGATTAAGATGGGGTTTTAATGAACTCCCCATATCCATGATTATCCTCACTTCGTAACTTCGGTGTTCGGGGAGTTGGATGCTATAAAATCTATGTTCTCCTGAAGTGGGACTTCGTTGGAGTTACCTTGAAGTAGATCCAATGGACAAGGGGACTCTTGAATACCCTTGAATCGGTGGTTAGCGCTACTTCGCGATGGTAATTAGGTCAAGGTTTAACGGTGGGGTAGGTTTTCCTACCATAGTTAGGGAAATTGCTAGGCGTTAGTTAACCTTGTGGGTAACCATGACCACCAGTTTCCTTCGATCAGTTTATAAATGGTCAAGCCAAAACAATATGGAGCCTTGATCTCCTGGAATTTTGAAGCGAGAAAGGCTTATCTCCTTTTGGGCCTAGCATAGGGTTCCCCGACCTTGGTCACATTTGTCCTTTGAAAAATCTTGCGAGATTACGCATAAAATCCTTTTGCTATAAATGGTTAAGGATATGGGCATGAGCTCTTGGTCATATGGTGAAAACTCTAAAGGAGGCTCCCTCCTTGCACAGGGTCTAAACTTGGAATTCCCACGAGGGTAGATCCAAGTGGTTGACAAGACTTAAACATTCCATCCAATCCTACCCTAACCCTCTTGTAGGTTTACATTCCATGACTCTTTAATTCCTAAACTGAGGCAAGAAGACGACCATTCAAAAGCATGAGTTTACAACAAGATAATACATACATGTACCTTATTCATTCAATATGGAATTCATTCATATATAGATAAATACATGTGCATTCGATCACCATTTACATTTCAACACACATAGTATGGAGATACTTATCAGAAAACTAGATTCTATGAAGTGACTGCTGAAAGTGGTTCTTGTTTCCACCTAACCATAGTCATAACCACTCTTGATAGATTTACCACTGCCCAGCCCCGATCTTGAACATGATGCTCTGAGATAGACTCTCTATTCTTACTCAGCGACAGTTAGGGATGAAGGTTACTCTCCTCCTCCCACAGGATCTTGGCCACTGGTTTTCTCTATACCAAGCAAGGATGTCTACATGAGTACTTTCATAGTCACTCATTAGTCGTGTTTATCATCTTGTAATGAAAACCATGCCAAAAAACTCTTGCACCCAAAACAATATTATTTCCCAGTTCTTCCTCGAACCAAAGATCTGTAACTACCCTTTTCTCTTCTCAATATTGGTCTTTCAACTCTTCTCTATTCACATATCAACCTACTTCCCCAATTGTCTCTTCCCACAAATTACCTCTTTTATTTCCTTCCTTAGCAAGGTTGTGTGGGTTCGAATCCCCATATTGTGGTCAGGTCTAGAATTCTTGTAGATGGGTATTGTTCCCCATCTCCTCATTAACTCTTGAGGAGGACTCTTCCAACTACTACTCTGACTAGTAATTTATTTCCAGGTCAGAGGAATGTTTTAAGTCATTAAATACAGTAAGGTATTGGTTTGGTGGGGGTCATATCAACCATTTATGGTTCTCCTCACCATATCTCTCATAACATATAATGCAGAAGCATCTCTCTAATGTCATCAAGCGCTAGCTAGCCAACACATCAAGTGCACATTCAATGGAAGGAGAGAGGCACAGCCCTTTCATTTTTAAAATTTTTAAAAATTGTATTAAATGTTTGTAAGTTTGAAGAGACAAAGCCATGCATGTGCAAAGGCTATGATTAGAAACCCTCTTTAATGGTTGTAAGGCTAAGATCTAGATCTGATTCGGAATAGACAACCATTCAATGTAATTGAATGTAAATTAATGAGAGTTGGTGAGATGGAGGGAACAACTCGAGGAGCCCCTCTTTGTAAAAAGATCTTATTTGTATATAGATGGGATGGGAAGAGTATAACAAAGAATAGGTTAGAGAGTAGAGGAAGTTGTGACTCTGTTGTAGTCCAAGCTCTCATTGTAAAGAGGCATTTCATATTAATACAATTAGAGCAGTCTTTTTTGCATGTTATTCTGTGTTTGTTGATGAATGTCTTTATGTGTTTATCATATGTTGTATATGTGTGTTAGTTTGCATTTACAGGTTATAGACATAAGTAGTTCTTTATTGGTTTCTTTGATTCCAGGTCTGGTTCTTTGAGGCTTCATGAAAGAGGTTGCATGATAGAGAACTTTGGGTTCTGTAAGCCAATGCATAGAGTGCACTTTTGAATTCTGTGGAATTTGGATAGAGTTGTGCTAGGAGGGCGCACCAGAGGAAGTATTAGACCCAAGGAGAAATCTCAAGGTTACTAAACACCTTGGAGGTAAGACTGTGCAGAGAAATTCATAGAGATAACAGAACTACTGAAGGTTTTGCAGAGCTCTGCCATGAGGGCATCAAGCGAGTGCATAGAGTGCACCAGGGAACTCTATTTCGAGCCCTAAGAAAAGGGGAGTGTCTAAGAGAAGACACTCATAGGGTTGCTGAATAATCTATAGGCTCTGCAAGGTGTGCATCGAGAAGAAGAATGCTAAGAGGCATGAGGCATTTCTTTCCAAGAAACGGCCTCGAATCTGAGTTATTTGAAATCTCAGGAGCACCAAGAGTGTGCGAGAGTGGACTTGTTCTAACTCCATAAGCTCAGAAGTGAAAGTGCAAGAAGAACACACACAGAGAAAACCTTTCAAGGTTTATGAGTTGACAAAGCTCAGAAGGGAATAGTTTCTATAATGCAGATGAGACCCAAAGGAACTAGGCTCACAAGGGAAGCATCGAAGGCCAAGACCTTCGAGCGTTGAATTTCTTCCAAAGGAAGGGAAGAGGTGCAAGCTTAGGAGGAGGAGCAAAACTTCCATTGTATTGGCACTGGGAGGAAATATTTGGACCGTTGAATCTACATCTAGGCACATAGGAGGACAGAGTGCAAGGAGGATAGATTTGAACCGTCATATCTAGCACCAAGGACCGATAGTCGTCGGATCCAAGAGAAGGTGCGAGGGGTTAATCCCTAGGAATCCGTACAGAAGGATAGAACAAGTGATAGAAACTTCGAGGGAGAAGTGTTGAGTTTCCATGAGCTGTCGGATCCAGAAAAGGTGGGCGAGGTTTAAACCTCATAACAGTAGAAGGAAGAGGACTCGTCAAGTCTTGAAAGCATCAGGACTATCCATTTTGGAGGACAGGTGGCACAGATCTGGATCATTTCGCGAATTCGGGGTTTGTGAGTTTGGAGGGTAGACCAAATTCTTGGTTTCGCAAAGTCTCGAGTTGTGAGGAGAAGGGAAGGAGATCCAGAGTATTGGATCCAAGCTGTTCGTCCTCTTTTCGTCAATGTGTGAGCAAAAAGTGAGCACTTACATGCCTAGTTGGGCTCTTCCAGTCATGACAGCTGTAATGCAAAAGGTTAGAAAGAAAACAATAAAGGTATTAACAAGAATTAAACAAGAACTAAATAACAACATGAGCATGAAAATAAAAACTAAAAACAAGTGACAATGGAACAAGTTCACCAATAGATAGG
>WSFP011444358.1:0-20291 GCA_009831015.1 Picea engelmannii | reverse complement strand
TTGGATATCCCACATTTTGGAAGGGGTCGCAACGTTAATAAATGCGTCAAGCAACTAATGATAGTTACCCACATAAGGTACCCATGGGTGGAATATCCTGTCTCGATAGACGTAGATCTCATTTCTTTTATTATAGGGCTTCCATATCGGGGGAGAGTCCCGCGTAGTTCCTCAATGACAAGGAAAAGGAGAAGGAACTGGTGGAGGAGATGAAGAAGACATATGGCACAGAAAGAGGGCCACACATAATCATTATCAAACACATCAGTGATGCAACAACAAGGTTGGACACCAAACTCATGGTGTGAAAGTTTCTTAGAAAGTGACACAAGGAGGAAGTCCCTAGCGGGGTCGTCGCAGCTCCAACACAATGCGCGGAGGGCACTATTCTTAGCTGGGCCCCGTATTTATTAAACCTATTTCTTGAGGACTTCAAAGATGCACAGGACCTGGGGACATAGCTTCACTACTCTTGGCTAGTCATCTTGATCGCCCCGATTAGATGCAGGGAGCCCAAGTACACATAATTTTGTGAGTGGACCACTCATTTCTATGCAATGCGATACATATCGCTGGGGAGCACTTCGGACTCCAAAATCAGAAGTGCAAATGTAGACATGTTTGTGGGTTATTACAACGACCTTCAAGAGAGAATTGCCAATACTTGGTGGATTACTCCAGAAGTGGTCACGCAATATCAGGACATCGCCAAATTCAAAGCGACCAGGCATACTGTCTGGATCCAAGCATGAAGGGATCCCTTGAAGGAATGGCTACAACTGCGATACTGCATCAAAGAAGAGGATGTAGAGATGGAAATCAAGGATTAGCAAGATGAATGGAGAGTTCCAGTTCTAATTCAAGAGATGCCCATGGACAAGGAGGATGATACATGGAAAGAACAGACACCTGCTGAAGATAAAATGACACCTAAGAAGCCAAATCCAAGTCAGAAGCTGACATAACAAAAGAAAGGGGGTGCGCCAAAGAAAGGTACCCAGGCGGGGAAAAAACACACCTCCCAGGCACTGCAGGAACATGAAAAAGAGGCTGAGACAACACATGGGACCACGTCAAGTGCTACCCAATAGGAACAAGGCCAAACCAAGAAGTCGATCATACACACTGGGGGTGTGCACAAGAAGGCCAAGGTGCACAAGAAACCTCCAAAGTATACAATCATTGAGGATGACGTGACCCTCATGGCCGAAAGAGTTCAGGACTGAGTAGCAGAGGAGTTTGAAGAAGCCCAACACCAAAGGGACCAGATTCATGGTGATTTGTCCGACATGAGGCAACTCCTAGAACATATCACAGAAATGTAGAGGGCGGGCAGAGGAACATAGTCATTCCCCGCAGCATCAGAAGCAGGAGCCAAAGCTGCACCGAGCGAGCAGAATATGATCCAGATGATAGCACAGGTGAGATCGAATTTCACATTACACCCAACATGCTATGCATGGATGTGATTGTAGGATAGACACCCTTGAAATACCTGGTGCAAATAAAGTTGGTAATGGGGTGGATACCAACCAAGGTGCTATATAAACTGCAAGTTAGCGTCACGCATGAGGTACATTTGCACGCACGCACAAACGCAACATAGTTGCAACACACGAAGGAAAACATAGAAGAGTTGGAGTTGGTGCTTGAGAAATTCAAGATTAGGACCAAATACGAGAAATATCGTACAGATAGGCTTGAGCAGGGATTGGCTGTAGCCTATGACATAATTCCAAGAAGCACGCAAATAGTAGAGCCCATGACAAAGCAAAAAATTGATAATATTGTGCAAACAATTGATTAATACATGCAGGGGATTGAGAACCTTTGGGAAAAACTCATCCCTACCACTCTCCCAGAGGTGAAGCAACAAAAGAAGCAGGAAGAATCAGGGTAGATGGAGGAATCAAAATGACAAGTCAACGCAACTGTCGAGTTGTTCGATAGAGAAACATAGCTATGGACAAAGTTGGAGGAGGATCAAAAGGTCTAACAGTGGGACCAAAAAGAGGAAAAGATAAGGGAAGCTATCTAGGACCCCAAGCAAAGGTAGAAAATGATGAAGATCATTGAGCGCCTCAAAGGAGTACAAGACATGAAGAATTTGCAAGCAGAGCTCATAGCTGCGCAGACAAAAAAGAAGGATCGACAAGCTCAAATGGAACCTCTCCAAGAGCTAGTAGCAGAAGTATTTGCGCAGGCAGGGGAGGAAAATAAGAACATGGAACAAACTGAGGCACAATGTGCATAAATGATCAATGAGGAGATTACAACACAAGTATTGGATGCACTTAGAGAAAAGACCACACAGGCTCAAACACAAGCAAGGGAACTCACAGACAAGTTCCATACTCTTGCAGGAGCTATTGAAGAAGCGCACAAAGCTTAGGTGTCTCAGGACGAGCCACATGTCAGTGTTGGGGGCCTGTTGGACGCAGAACCAGTCAAGGGAAAATGATATTTTTGGGAAGAGAAGAATGAAAAGAAGAAAGGACAGTTGGAAGGAAAAGGAACACGTGTGAGGCGCGCATGCAAGGAAGACCTAACGACACTAGGGTTAGGGTTTTTGTGATGTATTGTAATGGATGATGAACCAGGAATATAAATAAGTAGTACTTAGAGGATAAAAGAGAGAACGAGGGGTGGCAGAAAAAGGAAAAGAGAGAAGGACAAAGGGAGAATATGGAAGTGTAAGAGTTGTAAGAACTGTACTATTCTGTAAGCTGGTGAGCTAGAGAAACAATGAGCGACTCGATCCCGAGGGTTATATCATAGGTTGAGGAGCCCGGTGTGATCTAGTCAACCTCACAGGGATCGAGGAGCCTGTTGAGAGTGTAAGATCCAATATTGTAAGCACGCATGACATGATATATTACTAAATCATAGTAAAGAGCCTGAGATCCAGATCTTTGTGGACGTAGCCCAGGAGGGGGTGAACCACAGTAACACCTGTGTTATGTGATTGAATGTATGTGTCCCTATTGTTGTTAAGTGTTGAATGGTAGATGAATGAATGAAGTAACTAGTTAGATATGATATTTAACATGCATGAATATAATGAATGCAATAATCATATGTTAGAATGAATAAATAAAGATCACAATATGCAACCACAAATATCCACTCATTCCCAAGTTGCAAACACTAGAGTATTGCAGCCACCCATAGAGCTATCTCGGGTGAGACTGTGCAGTACAGTCTATGTGCTGCGTGGCCTTCTGGTTTACCAGAAGGGCCGATAGTTTTAGAGGGATTTTGTTGGGAGCTTTCTAAATATGAACCTGGGTCAATCTATGATAGTAATATAGGATCAAAGTAGATGAATGATAAAGTAGAAGAGTAAAATCCAACACTACCTGACTCTTCTACAAATCAACAACTTACAAAAAGGGTACCACAACAATTTCTTACAATTCATAATTAACTTGGAACATACTTCGAACAACAAACATCACTCCGACTGCCTGACCTAGACCTCCTAGGTTCTTATTTATACTACTTTACAAGCTTATTAGCTGTTACAATATCTTACCAAAATCCTAACCATAAAATGGTTAGGTTTTCCTGCTTGTGCACCTTGCATGCTTTTCTCCTTTGCATGCAGCTTTCCCTTGCA
The DNA here is from genome assembly GCA_009831015.1 of Picea engelmannii. NCBI lineage: Eukaryota > Viridiplantae > Streptophyta > Pinopsida > Pinales > Pinaceae > Picea > Picea engelmannii. The sequence continues at coordinate 16,672 of WSFP011444358.1, read as the reverse complement.
CGTGCTTCTTTTCCCACCAACTGTTATTCTAAAAAATTGGGCCTTACCTTACCAAAATTGGGTATTTACTCAAAATAGGCTTGCTCCCAACAATATTTTTTGCCAGAATCTGTGGGGACACAAGTATCAGATCCATTACACTAGAATATGTGAGCAATTCATAGTTACCCTATATCAATCGTTGTTATGTGCACTAACTGATTACATTTAAGATAAAGTAATGTAGGTTGTTAGTGGGGTGGGTGACTGATATGTCACCGAGAGTGGGGCATATATTAGAGTCTTCATAGCCAGAAAAACTGCTCATCTTCTTTCCAAGTTCGTACTGGACATATTATCCCTCCAAGAAATTTCCTATCAAGCACTCATGCATGGAGTTAGAGTGGATTTGTCCTGAGATAAGAAATACTCTTGGATTTCACTACCATTCTATGTGGGGTCCTACAATTTAAAGATATCAAGGAGGCATTGGCAAAAACAAAGATCCTAGAAAGCTTCCTTTTTGCAGAGGGAATATTATGAGGACATGACCCAACGGATGTCATCATCTAGCATTTTAAAATATGTAAGTACATGGGGCCATACTAAAATGAGGTTTTGTAGGAGGAAGATCTCTATAGAAGAGTTATATCTATTGATGAAGTTATTTTCAAAATGGGGAGTGTCTCCAAGCCAAAAAAGACAAACTAGAGAAGGAGATTTTGGAAAGGGAAGTTGCAACTAAAGCAATAGTAGAGAAGGAAGTTGAGGCATTGAGGATTTAACAAGCATGAAAAGAAGAAAAAAAGAAGAAACAAGAAGAATAAGAGAGGAAGAAAATGGAGAAAGAACAATAAAGATTGAGAAAGTAAGAAGAAGAAAAGCTTAGGACAGAAGAAGAAAAGAGACTCATGAAAGATGAGGATAAGAAAAAATAAGAAGAGGCACAAAACATAGATCCAATGAACTCTAGCCCTTCAAAAAACTCTCTCAACACTCTAGGCACCACAATGATAGGATGCCACTTCCCACTCAAAGAGATTGGATAATGTGCATTCACCCCTTCCTATTTAGATAGAGTAGCCAACCTAGACTCATTAATTTTCAAAAAAATGATGGTCATGATTGTGAAGAAATCCCATAAGAAGATGAAATCACCAAGAGTGCTGACACTCATGGTAACCACAAAAACCTTGGTTGTAGCAAACACTAGGAGAGATCCCATAGTTATGGTATCAACTGGGGTGGCTTTTTCACAATCCTCAAATCTAAATATCAAGAATATGGATCAAGATATTGATGAGTAAAAAGAAACAATCTAAGACATGGAGCAAGAAGTAAAACACTACTAAGGTGACAAGACCCGTATCACAAAATTCAGAGTCGATGCCTTTGAATTGTAAGAGGAGCTTGGAACAAAAATAAGGAAAAATTATGCAAGTTTGAAAGAATAACAAGACTTGTCTACACAATTTCTTGCATTATTAAACAAGAAAGTGTTGCTGTACAAAGTTCATATCACTATGGAAAAGCTAAATAAGTGGCTACATAAAAATCAAAATACACCTGCAAACTTTCCAAAAATAACAGGAAGAGAGAACCATTTCAACTATGCATTTCTAGAAAAATACTAGGCAACATGCACTACACTTGAAAAGGATATATATGCATCAATTATCAATTGTAAGTGTTTGTATATAGCCATTAAGAAAGAGATTGAATTATGGAAGCTACCACAACTTGGAGATATGGGTGCGCCAAGGCCCATATACAAAGTTTTCGTAGAGTTATAAGACCACGCCAATACTAGAGGAATTGTAATTGGAATGGTGACTAGAATCACTGAACACATATTAAAAGAGCATGTAGTTGGGCTCTCCAGAGATATAAATTTGATCAATTCCTTTTTGAGCACTCTAAAAAGAGAGACGGGTCCTAAGTCTAGAGATGTATTATCTTATGAAGTCTATCTAGAACAACTCATTTTTAGGTGAGTATTAGGGATATCTTCCCAACATGAGGTTTGAGAGGCATAGATTAAAGACAAAGAACAAGGCCGATTGTAGTTTCTTGAAAATAATGTATAGTTTTATAAAGTTGTAGGAAAAGGAAAAAATAAGAGAAGTTGATGGGTTGTAACTATAAAAGGGAATGCAAGAAGTCCCAAGAAACAATTGTAATCTATAGACTATATATGTCAATAAGCACCTTGTATGAAGGAATCTTTCTTTTTGTAATTTGGAGAACTAATTCAAAACATTTAATGAGGAGAAGCCTTTAGGGTCATTTTTTGAAGAGGAGCAATGGTGTTGTGTGATGGATTCTCTGTGAACTAGTTCCAGTGTTAGTGCTATCATTTACATTACTGTAAGGCTATATTGCTCATATGTCAACTATTCTTTAGTGAAATTTATGGCTATTACACTCATGTTTCCCATGTGATATTTATTGTTCTAAGATGGTAGATAGATGGTCATGAATCGTTTGTCATTATAGGCAACTCTATTTACGTTTATCATTCATGTTTATGTGTCTCTACTTTTTCTCTAACAACTATCTATTTCTAAAGTACACGCATGGGTTTGTAAACAATCTTCAATTTGCTTACTTTATTTTTCTTCTAGCTAGGATAGTGTAGAATACTTTACTTTTTGCACATAGAATAATCATATATTGTATTTTGCATCCCACATTTCATCACCAACGCAATTTATTTTAAGTAATGGCTATTGGGCGAAAATATTGATGGGTATCCTATCCCAAACAGTGTGAGGTCTAATTGGGGCTTCATACATGGGAGCACTCCTTATCTATTGAAGGGTACTTTTCCCACGTCAAAAGAAACTATCACTAGAAGGAGGGCTTGAGTTGTATGGCTAGTATAAATACTTGATTATCACATGGTCAAGTCTCTGAACCTTCAACCTATGAAACTCAACCTAGTAATTTCCTTACTAGAGGTGACAATACTGAGTTAAAAACTGTTTTTGAAGACACCTTTCCCATTTAAAAAACCCCCAAGTCACCTCTTGAATAACTCTACATTGTTCCTAAACATTAAGTCCATACTTTATGTTTCCTCACTTAGGAATTCACTCATAAGATCAGGGAGCTGCATGTAGCACCTCAATTTCCTAGACGAGGGCCATCCTGTAATATTTGTATCCAAACTCTGCATGATGTCCTAATCAATTATGTGGAAGACTTGGTAGAACTTGCTTTGCAAGATATTCTCTAACATTTAGACCAAATCCCACCTTTGCCTCCAACTTCACCTCATTCTACACATTCCAATCCCTTGAGCTTGAAATGAACAAAACAACCCAAGAGATATTGAATCATCCGATAGATTATCAAATTGTTGGTAACCAACCTTGCAAACAATATTGGATTTCATAAGGTGCCTTAAACTCTGGAGCACAACTACATGATTTTCCCAACCACCCTGAGAGAATCTTACTCAATTTTAATCTGGACAAGCCATGTGTTCCCAAGGATCATGTAAAGAACTTCTACCTTGTAGTAAGGTTAATGAACATTGAATGTGAAGATTTGTTTTGAAAACTATTTCCCTACACCTTTGAGAACAACACATCTACTTGGTATTATAACTTACTAGCATGATCCATTATGAGCTAGGATGATTCTGAGAAAGAGTTTGTTAGTACATTTGGTGAAGAGAAAAATCCATCTACTTTTTAAAAAGAGATAATAGGCATTAAAATTGAGAAGAAAGAGAGAATCAAAGACTTCAACCAACACTTCACCACTATTTGGAATAAATTCCCTATTAATTCGCAACCAACCAAGGGAGTAGTGGTAGAATATTACACATTTTCCTTGCATGCATATATTACCATGTGCATCAAGAGGACTAGTAAGAACCGTCTAGTAGAGAATTTCGAGGAAGCCAAGAAGGTGGAGAAGAAAATTCTCAACCTATTAGGGAACCCAGTAGGAGAACATAGTAAAACCATGATTGTAGACAATAAACCTCTATTATTGACCAAGCGTGCATAAAATGAACCCATTGATTTAGAAGGTGTAATTAAGTTGGTAAAGAAGCTATCTAGTGAAATGGTTGACCTTAAAAATAATTATGGATAAGGAACATCCAATCACAAACCATTTAGAACTTTCCATAGAAAACACAACAACTAGCACAAACACCCATAACCTTCAAATCTAAATTTGAATATATAGGAGGTGGGGATGGACAACTTCTATACCTACCATCAAGATAATCATTCTGAAAAGAATTGTCTCGAGTGGATCGACTGTATGAATCTGGTTATAAACCAACCACTTGATCAATAGTATCTCTTTGATAAATTGGTCCAAGAAGCTGAGGTTGAGGAAATTTTTGAATAAGGGGATACAACTGGAGAAACTACCATCTTCCTTTGGCACTAGGAAATATACTTTGATAATGATGTATTAGGAGAGGTATCAGTAGGAGATTTATAGGCCACCCAACCTACCCCAAAGAATTACAATTTAAGAAGTAAGGGACATGTGCCAAATGCTACTCTTCCTGCTAGACCAACTCGAGCATTCAGGAAGGTCACACCCCCCACTCAGACCCAGTGTAACATTACTGCCCCTCAATCCAAATATTCTACCAGTGCTTCCCAAGCTAGCACGACCTAAATGAATAGTTTATCCATGCATCAAGTGCCATTAAATACATGAAGAAAACCAAAGCTAATATTTCCATGTATGGCATATGTACCTTACTGAAACAAAGATATTTACTTTTGAATACCTTTAAATATATTCCTAATTCATAGCATACATCCATTGCCACATCTAAAAATCAACACAAACCCATTGAAAAGTAAACAAAAAATTGAAAACAAATAAGAGGATAAAGTAGCACATAAGGCTACCATTAATGTAGCCAATATATGCACACATTCAAAATCCTAAACACCCTCATTCTTATTGACTTTGAAATCTACAACTATAATGTGCATAACTATTTAGTAGATTCAAGAGCATACTCTAAAGTGATGCCTTACTCTATTTATCAAAGAAGAAATGAAGTTCCCTCTAATTGTACAACCAAGATTATCAGTTAGATAGGTATGACATAAAGGTTATGGGTGAATTGAAAGATGTCATGATTACCAAGTTATGGGTTATACCTGAGGGTCTATCAAGTTATTGACATTGTTGTCGTCGACATTCCTGAAACTTATGGTTTACTACTGATTAGATATTGGTTGTATAAGTTGTATGATTACTTTTCCACCATACATCTCACTTTTGGATGCCATACAAGGGAAAAATGAATCAAATCAAGGTGGACATGGAATCCCACATGAAACATATTGTTACAGAGTTGGAAGTTCAAAATGAACCTATCGAATTTTCTCATTTAGTGTAAGACAATTATTTGTTGGACACTGACCGTGGCTATTATGTAGTTCAAAAATCAACCCTTGAACCTGACACACAATATGAATTGATTCATGCACTCTAATTGACGCTAATGACTGTATAATAGTAGAATTATCTAGCACTAGTTCAACTGACATAGACTTAGGTACTAACAATTGGAACTTTTTTTGGTAGCTCTAGGTTACAAGAGGCAACTGGGGTAGGTTGTATTTTAATTTTATCCGCACAAATAGAAGACGCCAATCTCCCATTGATTAGAGTTTGAGTGCACCAACAACATAGTTGAATACGAAGTTTTGGTTCAAGGTTTGAATAAATCCATTTCCCTCAAGGGGTAATACTTGAAAGTTTTTGGTGACATGGAAATCATTGTCAGATAGTTAAAAAAGTCATACACTATCATTGCATTTAAAAGGTCACCAACAAGAGGTTTGGAAGTTAATTGATAATTTTGAAGAATTTAATAATACTTCTATTCCTTGCTTGAAAAATGTTTCTATAGACACTCTAGCTAATGCAACTTTGAGATTTACCTCGTTGAATATTGGTTTCTCTATTGAACTCATTTTTAATCACTTAGTACCATATAACATCACCAACAAGAGGGTGTTCAAAGATGATGAACATATCACTAAGTTCCTCACCAATATAAACATCTTTGAGGATGCTATCATTGATGATGAGTGTTATAACCCTAATTTGCACCAGATATGCTTACCTGGCACCAGGCCATCTCATTTTACATCTTTTGCCAAGCCATTACTGAACAACTCTTCTTAAAAACACCCTTTTTGAAGGAACACGTGCCCTGCTCCACTACTGCACGCGTGTATACGCTAGCTGACCCACTACAACCCGCGTATACCTACAAAAGCACGAAAAGTGGAAAGTTGCAGACGAAACTCACAATTTTGGGTAAGTTACCTAAACCATTTGACCACCCATAGCCAGTCACTTGACCAAATACCTAGCCCTTTATAGCCTATAAAAGAAGGGGTAGGGGTCCCATTTGGAAGGAGGAAAATAATTGTAAAGAAACTCTACCCGATTTTGCATTCCCTTTGCCCCAACCTTTTGCAACTAGTGTGTGAAGAGAAGCATATACAAAAGAAGTTGGAGCAGAGTTGAAGAGGAGCCCAGGACCAGATTCAAGGAGCAGTGGTCGATCTCACTATTGTAAGGTTCTCTTGTGAGATTAATAAAAATAAGTACTTTTCCCGTCCTGCCATATGAGGTTTTTAATGTGTAATATTGATTATATTTTGATAAAATCTCTAATACATTAGTTCATAGATCGTATGCATGTTCAGAGTTCTTTGTTTGTCTATTTATGAATGTAGGTCAACTTTGGGAGGAGATTTTCACTCAAGGAGAGACCGAACGTTAAAGGATCAACATCAAACACGGAAACTAAGGTACAATAACTTGATCTTTTAACCTTATATTTACATATGAATAATGGAGTTTATAATTGGGATGATGGTAAAAAGTAGGAGACTTTAGGTCATTTATGCATGCATTACAGAACCCTTAATGCTAGTCTGTAGGGGGATTTCCCACCCACAAAAAAATTGGAGACCATACTGGGGATATCTCTAGGGTTTTTGGGGATACTTTTTTGGGTTTTTAAAATTGGTTTTATTACCTTTTTTCTGAGTTTCTGCAAGAGTCTGAGCTAGTAGGGATTCTGGTCTTCCATAACAATACTCCCTAATTTCTTTGCTTAACTTTTTTTTCTTTTCTGGGAAACTATAGAGGCATACGTGGTCTGTATAAGGCCTGCACATGTATGCACGCGCCCTGACTTCACACAACCCACGTACATACGCTGGCTGCTGAAGGATCATTAGCATGTCTGAGTCCAGATTTTTTTTTTTAAAGAGAGGTAGTCATCTTCTTCCCTATCAGAAGTGATCCTTCTCAGGGGTTTTCTAGATCTAGTTCTAGTCTCTGTTGTTGCAGTCTATAGCCTAGGTATAACCTCATATTATATTTTTCCTTGCATATTTTTCTGTCAAAGTAAGTTTCTATGTCTTCAAGAGATCCTGGTTCTCAGTACCAGTGCTCCATGCCAGTGCTTGATTTCTTGTTTTCATTTTTTTGAGGAGTTGCAGAGGTGCACGCGGCCTGTAGTGGGATTGCACGTGTGCACACATGCCTTGACCTTGCACAACCCACGTACATACACTGGCTGTTGAACTGTCAGTAGCGTACCTGTTGAGATTTTTTTTTTTTTTAAGAAGAGGTAGTCATCCTCTTCCCTGTCAGGAGTCACACCTCTCAGGGATTTTCTTGATCTAGTCTGGGTCTCTGTCATAGCAGTCTGTAGCTGAGGTTTTATTACAGCATAACTTTCTTTTTCATTAAAATTTTTTCCTCTGTTTTTCAATAATAGGGTTTTTAGACAAGTTTGAGAGTCTACTTCAATTAGCTTGTGTGTTATTGCTAGCAACTCTTTGAAATCTGAACTTAGGCCATAAGTCATCTCTTGGTCTTTACTTGTCGTCATTTTTCCTTTTTTGCTTCTTAAGCATTAAACAATAAAAAAAAATCTTTTAATTGTTGGTTTGGTTAAGTAGTTGGTTGTTTGCATTAATCATCAGGAAAAATATTGTTTTCGTAAGTTCTTGGCTGTCGACTTAGGACAATAAGTAGCTTGTAGTTGAGTGAAAGCTTGTTTTGAGTTTTCTGTTAAAAGATATTCGAAAAAAAAGTTTGAAAAGTTGGTTAAAGAGTTTGAATGTGCAAATTTGAATTTGTGAAGAAGTAATTTATTTTCAATATATGCTCTTCTCTTTTGTCTCTAAAAAACATCACTGGTTTCATTTTTCGTTCCCTTTGACTTAAGACAACCACTAAAATTAGCGATTAATTAAAATCAACTAGACTTTATGTTTGTAGGGTCCATCAACTAGTCTAGGCTAGAGCCTTGATTTAGGATTGGAGAGGAAACTCTTCAAGGCTACTAAAACAAATATAAGAGTCTGTGCTAGGGAGTGTCAAAAGTTCAGTATTGTGAAAGTTATTCGGGACCCCCCTTTAACACAGGGGCTAAAAATGAGGTTGTGTAAGGAAAGGTAGCGGAGATAACCCCTCCAAAGCTGGACCAAGCGTAGTGGGGAACACATATAGAAGGCTTGTGTTGGGATTCTGTTGATTGCATTTGCCACGGAGCTTCCTGGGTCTCAAATCCATTCGAGGTCCTTAGTCATCTTCCAAAACACTTGATTTTGATACCCTTTATAGGTTTCGGGCTTGATATCCTGCTCATTGCGGTCCACCCGACTATCGACTATACCCGCATGGTGACTGTTTGTGCGTTGAAAACCTATTTGCCTATCTTTCTAGTGACTTACACAGGTGACTGCGGGGGTATACCGCGGTACCTAGGACAGACATCAGGCCATGCTTTGTAGAGTATACCCGGAGGGTGCTTCCATATTCAAGTTGCACTTGCACTGGTAATTTTCTCTAGTGTTGGTTGTTGTAACTGTTCTTCCAACTAGCTAGTGACTGCTTGTTTTATCTCATAGGTACTTTTTCTAGTGCATGCTGGTTTTCAAACGATTATAGATTTCTCTAGTGTGTCTTTGATATTCTCACACTATGGAGGATCATGAGTTCCGCTAGTCGTGAAGGCTTTTGGGCTTGCTGCCAGTTGACCTCAAACCCTCCCCACCACCGCTAAGGCGAAAATTAGACCATCAAGGGTCTTTTGAGACAACTGGGTTATAGGAAACTGTGCCCGACCCATCTTCGAAAGGAGAACATTTGATTCTGGAGGAACCAATCATTTTTGAACTTGGAGAAGAAGATATTGGTCCGTATAACCCTCCCATCACTGATCTATGAGCACCCATCATCGTACAGGTTCTACCTTACGAGTGTCAGGTAGTGTCACAAGAAACAATGGAAGAAAACACTACTACTTTTTCAGGGATTACTCATATTTCCTTCACGACTGTCACTACTGGGGGTGTTCCACCTCCTAACCAACCATCGCCAGTCTGGGCCAATATGGTCTCAACTACTTCTACCTTGGGCAATGGTCTAATTCCATCTATGGCAACAATCACTGCTCTGTTTGCTTAGAACGCGACAGGCCCTCCGTTCTCATACAGGATGCTTGGCTTCGGTACGAGTACTGTACTTTCCTCCTCCACTCTACAGACTTTAGGTCTGGGGGCAGGGAGTTCCAAAACTCCTTTGCAAGGAACTATGGGGGGCACTTCCGCCCCCTTTATCGCTTTCGCTTATGGCGGGGGTCATATACCCCCTTTGTCCCCCTCGCTCGGCGGTGTTCCTCAACACTCCGCCGGGCCTAACGTAAAATTGTTTGGAGCGGGTAGTCAAGCACTCCCTCCTTATAACATGCTAGTTGGTTCGAAACCTTTCTCTTTGTTTGACACATTTGGTAACAACGCGTTCTCGTCAGCTACCATTTCGGTCGGGGGCAACCCCAATTATGGAAAACCACATTCTGTACAGGGTACTGTTCCTGCATAGGGGGCGCACTTAGGAATTCCTTCCTCACAAGGACCTTGGAATCCATGGCAGGGATGAGTCCCCTTGCCAGGGATGTCAATCGAGGGAAACCCCTTCCATACCCAGTGGAACCCCGGGCAAGGCCCAACGCATATGCCTGTCGGATTGGCAGGGGGCAACCCCTCCCAAAATCCTTGGAATGCGACACAAGACCAGACCTTTACGTCCTATTACGGGAACCAACCGATGATGCCTCAACAAGCACATAATCTGAACGCGGGTCACGACCATGGTTATTACCAGAGCTCTGGCCAACAACCTAAATTTTCCTGGCAACCTGGTGCCAGTCAAACTCTAGGCTCCTTTTTCCCTGGCTACAATCCACAACCCAAACTACCGTTTTTGGAAACCCTGCACTTGCCAAATTTGACAAGGATTTTAAATGACCCCATCTGTCATGATTCGAGTTGGCCTCCTATGCCGACCAAGTTGCCTTCAGACATTACAAAGTTCAAGGCCAAGCCTAATGAATATCCTGGCGATCATGTGACTACCTTCCACTTATGGTGCTCGTCCAACTCGTTAAGAGACAACTCTGTTCAGTTGTGATTGTTTCAACGCACTCTCATAGGGAGTGCTGCGAAATGGTACATCGAGCTTGACTACTCATGATACTCTTCCTTCGACGAATTCGAAATGGATTTCTTGAATCATTTCCAATTACATGTGAGATACAATGCCGACACTTAATTGTTGGCCAATTTCGAGTAGAAAAAAAAGGACCATATCTGAGATCATATCCGAGAATGGAGACGCCGGAAGAGTTTGATAAAAGTGCCAGTCCCACCAAAATTCCTTCTAGAATGGTTCCTTAAGTCTTTGGTACCCCAGTTATCTAAAGACATCGCAAAATCTGGAGTGTTTTCCAAGGAAGAGGCGATAACGAGAGCTCAACAACTAGAGCTAATTTACTCTCAGTCTGGTTTACTCTACAAGATTTTGCCAGATGGACCGAGGTCAATCCTTGACAAAACCAGAAAAAGGTTTGGATCACATGCTGATGGAATTATTGGTTCAACACAAACAAAGCTTGCTGATCCATTGTCAAATCAATTGCAACAATTTTCGATACAGCAGATAGCGGCCAACCAAACCACCAGTTCGACTGTTCCCCCTACCCAAAAGTTGGATGTACACAGTGTGAAAACGACAAACCCAAAGGCCACCCAACAACTTGAAGGAAAGAAAAAACAATGAAAGAAGGGTAAGGGGGATAAGAAACCCACAGATAATGCTGGCGGGGGCGACACTAAAAAGAAGAAGTCAAAGTATCCTTGTAATCTTTGCAAGGAAGACCACCCGACCCATCAATGCCCTCGGCTTGTAGAGGCCCAAAAGTTATTGACACAACAATAACTTTCTGTGTTAACGAACCCGTTTCCACACAGGGAAAATCTAACTCAAGCCTCCTCGAGCGCGGAAGGGGGTAGTTAAGGACCCCCTCCGTCTTCAAGTAATCCTTCATCCGCAAATGTGTATGTGATGAAAGGTGATGCCTATATATCGACTAGAGCACATGATTACGAAAATCCAAGCACCTTTGAGAAGAGTAAAGAAGCTGAAAATCTACCTCTTCCTCTCCAGATTTAGAAGACGTTGGGTGAAACAACGACACACATCCCAAAAGGTGCGTTAAAAAAATATTCTCACAATCCAAATGCACGGGCCGACCAAAACTACTTTGTGGTGGAGGATTTATCACAAACCCCTTGTGCGATGTCCGCTTTGGAAGTCCTCCAGAGTTGCCCTTCCCAGAGAAAGGCTCTGTTAGTTGTCCTAGGATATGCTGAGACTTGTAATCCAGGAACGATCATGCTTGATACAACCGACTTAAAACCTCATCTTCCTTACCACGTAGCTTTTCAGATAGTAGTGGCTTACACCACGAAATTTTTTACTTGGAATATTTTCCGTACAGTGGTGGATGAGGGCACCTCAACATGCGTGATGTCTTTGGCATGTTGGAAGTCCATAGGCCAACCCGTTTTGTCTCCATCACCTAATATTCTTACATCTTTTGACGGTCATTCTTTCCGACCACATGGGATCATTCCCTCTTTCCCCGTGCAGTTAGGGGGAAAAACCGTGTGCATCGAAGTTGAAGTGGTCGATGCGTCTCTCAACTACAATATTTTGTTAGGAAGGAGTTGGACCTATGCTATGCAAGTTGTGGTCACAATTTGTTTTTGGGTCTTGTTGTTTCCACACGAGGGCCGGATCGTGACCATTGATTAGTTATCCTTCTCTTGTCCTGACCCTTCATCGGGAGTCTCCACGATCCTGATGATTGATAACCCTCAGCCTGACATCATCAATGTAGGGGTTGGTTTGTGCCCACCTTTGATGGGTACTTTTGATTACCTGCCTCTGACTGGAAATGTCCATTACATGTAGGCTGACCCCGACCAGCCTTGGGCCAAAATCTTTCAAATCTCATCGTTTCGCACGACGTACTTTAACGATCTGTGGAATCTTCCTTCCCCATCAACTAAGATGGAAGGGACAGAGCACCATGGCATGTCCATGCCTTTGGCCATGATAGAAGTTGCATACTTGATAATTCAACGAGCTTCTTCCGACCTCGATCCGACTCCCACACAAGAGTTAGATCTGGTGCTCGAGACTATTTGGGCTCAAGGTTCTTTTGTTGATACAGATTCTTTAGACTTAGTCTTGCCCTTAGACGAGGTGATTATTGAGGCAATGACTAGTCCAGACAGACCCTGGGATGATCTTCATCATAGATCTTATTTCCTCCCAGAGTTAAGATGAATTGAAGCAGGTGAATTCACTCTGACTATGAATGGAGATAAAGGTTGTCCTATCAATCCTTTAGCAATGAAAACAGTTTACGCCGAAGGAAATATGGAAACAATAGCTGAAACTATACCTATTGACATCTCCAGAACCCCTGGCATTGTCGATAATATCTTTGTCCTAGCGGATTTCTCCCCCAAGGAGATTCAAATCTACACAGATTTATTTAAAGAATTTTGTGACGTGTTTTCCTGGTCTTACGAGGAAATGCCAGGCATAGATCCAAGAATCGTCGAACATGAAATCATGACTTATCCTGATGTCAAGCCGGTCCAGCAGAAGATTCATCCCATCAATCCTAGGAAAGCAGAAGCTATCAAGGATGAAGTAGAGAAACTACTTAAATCTGGTTTCATCTACCCCATCCAATTGACTCAATGGGTGTCAAATCCCATGCTGGTCAATAAGAAACAGGGTACGATTCACGTATGTACAGACTTCCATGATCTGAACAAGGCCTGCCCAAAAGATAATTTCCCCATGCCATTTATTGACCAGATAGTCGATGAATGCGCAGGTTGCGAGGTTTTTTTGTTCATGGATGGTTTTTCGAGATACAATCAGATACAGATTAAACTCAAAGACCAACACAAAACCACTTTCATTTGTCCATGGGGTACATTCTCTTATCGTAAGATTCCTTTTTGTTTGAAAAATGCTGGAGCTACGTTTCAGTGGGCCATGTATTTTGCTTTCCATGACCTCAAACACATAGTCGAGGCTTATCTCGATGATTTAGCGTCACGATCTTGCAAGAGAGCTGATCATATGACGCACCTCTGACTTATCCTTGAACGGTGTCGGTACTACCGAATCCGCTTGAACCCAAACAAGTGAAGTTTTTGTGTCACATCGGGTCATCTGCTAGGTTTCATAGTTTCGACCATAGGGATCATGGTCGATCCTCTAAAGGTTTAGGCAATAGTTCAGTTGCCTCCCCCGTGCACCATCCCTCAGCTTCAAAGTTTGCAGGGAAAAGCGAACTTTTTACGACGTTTCATCGCAAACTATGCCGAGATCACAAAGGGTTTTATGCGTTTATTGAAGAAGGACGCTCCTTTTCATTGGGATGAAGCCGCTCAATGCTCTTTCGCAACATTTAAATGCGCCCTCATATCAACCACTCTACTTCGACCACCCAATTATAATAAAGATTTATTATTGTACTTGGCCGCTGTGGAGTCGACCATCGATATGGTCTTACTTTAGGAGGATGATTTTCTCTCAGAATACATGATTTATTACCTGAGCCGAGGCCTGGTTGGACCGAAATCAATTATTCCCACATTGAAAAAATTGCGTTAGCAGCATTCCATGCTGTCCAACGGTTCCTTCATTACATATTGTTTCGCAAGACCACCATCATTGATGTTGTGAATCCATTTCAATACATATTGAGACGACGTGTCATCGACAGAAAGATCAGTCGATGGATTGTTATCCTCCAGGAATTTGTCTTAGAGTTCATTTCGGCGAAATCCAAAAAGTCAATGGTCTTCGCGGAACTCATATCGGAACTTTCGGTCGAATCAGGTGATGTTATACCTGACGAGTCGCCTATCAAAGGAGACATGTTTTTGATCGCATCTTCCGACCCTTGGTATGGATATCTGCTTGTCTATCTCTAGACTTTGAAGTTTCCCGTCTTTACTTCTCATGATGAGCGTCACTGTATACACCATCAGGTTAAGAACTATCTCATAGTTGAGGACACTTTGTATCGTCGAGGTGTAGACTGCATCCTTCGTCGATGTCTCACTCATGAAGAAGCAGAAATCGTGCTTAACGATTGCCACACGGGAGCATGTGGTGGTCATTTGTCTGGGTTGGAAACATCCCAAAATATTCTACGAGCCAGTTACTTCTGGCCGACATTAATCAAATATTGTGTTGAATCATTTAAGAAGTGCCACCTGTGTCAGATCTTCTCTCGGAAGAGGAGGGTAGACCCCGCTCCCATGTTTCCCGTTATTACTGTCGGTCCCTTCACTAAATGGCGGATTGATTACACTACATGCAACCCCCCTTCAACAAGGGGGCACCGCTATATCATCGTGGCAGTAGACTACTTCACCAAGTGGGTCGAAGCTATGCCAACGTTTAGAGATGGTGGGGAGACAACAACTCTCTTTTTGTTAAAACATATAATAGCAAGGTTCAACGTCCCGAGAAAGATTGTCATTGACCATGGTAGTCACTTTCAGAACAAAATGATGACCGACTTAATGTCAAATATTGGGTTGCGGAAAGAACATTCATCACCCTACTACCCCCAAGTGAATGGTCAGGTGGAAGCTGTAAACAAATCTCTCAAGACCAATCTATAGTGAACGATCAATTCGGCCAAGTCAAATTGGAATTTGATGTTATACTCAACATTATGGGCTTACCAAACATCCATTAATACTACAACTAGTTTCTCACCTTTTCAACTCATTTACGGGCTGGAAGCAGTCTTTCCCATAGAATGGCAGATCCCATCTTTAAAGTTGGTAGTACAGTTATTGACAGACACTTCACCGCTTGAAGAGCTTTTATTATATCTCGAGAAGCTCAATGAGAAGCGTCGTGATGCAGCCTTAGCTAACGAAGCTCACAAACAAAAAGTCAAGTGTCAATATGATCGGTTTGTTTGTCCTCGGATTTTCTCTGAAGGTGACCTTGTCCTGGTCTATGACCAAGATAAGGACCCCCTAGGGGCAGACAAATTCAAACCTATGTGGTTCAAACCTTTCATCGTAAAAGAGGTTCTAAGAAAGGGTGCTTATCGTCTAGTGGAATTTGAGGGAAATGTTTTGGCGGAGCCTAGAAATGGGCTCTACCTCAAGAAGTATTACTCATAGGTAGTTTGCCTCGGGTGAATTTTTGTAACATATGTATAGTCTTTGTACTATTACTTTTTAGTTTTTTCTTTTGGTTTTATGGACATGTCGTTTTTTATGTTATGTTTTTCACTGTGGCAGATGTCAAGTGAATCAGAGGTGTTCGTTGGGCTCACGGATGACGCTAGCCGACGCACTCGGAGGCTTGCCTCCGCAGCCTGGGTCATTTTCACACCTCAGGGCCAGTTGCTATCTTCAGGAGGTATCTGTTTAGGTGACACCACAAAAAATGCCGAATACAACATAGTTATTGAGTTGCTTCGTGACGCTTTGTCGCTTGGTATCTCTCACCTCCGGGTCTATTTAGACGCTCAACTGGTTGTGTCTCAGTTAAATGGAGTCTATCACATTCATGATCCTACTCTACACTGATGGTTCCTTAGGGTATGTCTCTTAGAATGAAGCTTTGATTACATTACATATATCCATGTTCCTTGGAGATTGAATCAGGTTACAAATACTCTAGCTAATCATATATTAGATTGGCATCTTGCACACATGTAAGAAAAAGCGCACACACGCAGATGTAAATACATTTGTAAATAAGTGTATTCCATAAAACACAAAAATATAAAAAAAAATCCATATATATATCGAAAAATCACTAGAGTACGTAAGTGGGCGCAAGCGCCTCAAAAAATAGGTGTCCAGTAAAGAGTCACGAGGCTTATGCCCTAAAAAATATACAAAAGGTGCCCTCGACACATAAGAAGTTTAGTATAAGCTAAGGATGGGGCCCGTGGGCCCTGTCATAGTGAACAACAACGTTAGCCAGAAGCTGAAAAAGATGGACCCAGGTTCGTGGTACCCCAACAACACGATTCTGCACGGACGGTGGGAGATCCTTGATCTCCTCCATGGGGACTGTCGGAGTAAGCACGGTAAGGTTCCTCTCTACCCGTCTCAATACTCTCTCAGCCTCTTCGGCTAGAGGTCCCCCTGCTACTGCTGGTTATATGTTTAGTATAATGCACTCATTAATTATCAATCCGGGATTCGTAATCAACAGAGTTGCAAGACACCAATAAGAAAGGTAATTCTAATGT
>ML869981.1:10277-20292 GCA_009831015.1 Picea engelmannii | reverse complement strand
TGTTGTTTTATTAAAGGGTTAAATTTAAAGTTAAATTTTAAATGTTATTATCACATGTTTAAATTTAAAATTTAAACATGTGATTTTAATGTAACTTAATCTAACCCTTGCCCTAACCTAAACCTATATATTAAACCCTCCCCCACTCACCTTTCACTCATCTATTATTCTTGTGAGCTAGAGCTGATCCCTCTCTCTCTAGTCTGCGGCCTCTTTGTTTTCTGTGGGAGCAGCCTGTTTATTTACTATGGGAGCGGCCTCTTTGTTTGCTGTGGGAGTGGCCTCCTTGTATTTGTTGTGGCTGAAGCTGCGGCCTCCTCTTGTGATTGCAGTAGCTGCGGCCTCCTCTTGTGTAGCAGCAGCCTCCTCTTGTAGTTGCTGTAGCAGCGGCCCTTGTGCTTACTGTGGATGTAGGTGCGGCCTCCCTCTCAGATCCGGCCTCTTCCATTGACTGCTGTTTGAAATGTGTGCTAGATGCGGCCTCCATTGTGTCTGTTGTAGGTATAGCTGCGGCCTCCTATGTGTCTGCTGCAGGTGTAAGTGCAGCCCCCTTTGTATTTGCTGGTTGGATATTGTGTTTCAGTATGTGAGCAGTGTGCAGCACCCTTAGTCTTTCATTGAGTGAAAACCCTTGAGGTTACGGCCCTGTTATGTGAACAGATCTTAAGGGTTTCGGCCCCCTCTCATCTCTGTCAGCTGTGTGGAGAGACTATCTAGTCTGCGGCCCTCTTGCTAGGGTAATCTTGAAGGGGTGCCATTTGCTGAAACACACCTAACAGTTCAGTTCTGTTCTCTGCTGAGATAAGGGTTTATACACAGTCCAGTTTTCAGTTCTAAATGTCTCTTGGGGTAAGGGTTTTACTGTGTGAGGGTTTGGGGCATTTATTTACCACTGTTAGGATTGTGTTTCCTCCCTGTGGCCCTTTAGCTTGGTGGCAAGAAAGCTTCTTCTTTCTTTGGTATGAGATCCATAAGAGTTCTTTGAACTGAACCTTTGTCTGAGCATAATTCAAATGGTTCTTCATCCTCCTTATTGGCTGTGACTTCTTCAGAGGTAAGGATCAGAACAAGGTATGTTATCTATCCACCTTTTCAGATCTGGAATGTTGTTTTGAGTTCTATACAGTTTGATCAATCTAGATCTATGTTTCTGCATTCACTATAATTAGATCTAAACGATATATCAAGTTTACTTCTCTGTTTCTACAGTTTGTCTGATGGTTTAATGATCAGATTAGTTATGAGTTTAGATCTGTGTGTTTTAAGTTCAGATCTGCATGTCTTTATCTAAGCTGAGTTTAGATCTGTTGTCTCTATCTATTTTGAAGGTAGATCTGTATGTTTCTATCTAAGTAGTTTAGATCTGAAATTGAATGCAGATTTGTATTACAGTCTTACTCTTTAGATATCCTAAATCTGTATAAGTAGCAAGATTGATATCTAAACTCTAGATCTAGTTGTTTTCTTCTGAAAAATTTTAAAGATATCACTGTTATCCTCTACTACACAAATTCCAACACACAGAATTATGTCTTATCCCTGGGTAACAGTGCTTCTTTACTTCACAACGCTCCACAGAATTTCTGAACAGCAATTTTATTGTAGAACAATAACAAATTCTACAATACTCTGCACACACGGAAACTAATCCAAAATATTCAAATGCAAAAACAATCTACTCTCACCTACACTAATCTACTCCTATCCTAAGGAGGACTACACCTTAAAGTCTTTAATTTTCCTGGGCTCTCCAGTGACGAAGTTAAGCCCACTCCTGCTCTCATACCAAGATAAAATAGTGGAGAGTAGACATTATGTTCTTCACACACAAAACTGTTATCTGTGTGTATTATATAAAAACTGGTACAAATACAATAGGTTAATAGGTTTATTTAGAGATCTCTGAGGAGTTGTTGTTTGATTGAATTTATTTCAAATTTATTTAGGAAAAGAAAAATTGATTTCAAATTTAGGAAGAGAGGTCAAGACAATATGAGAGTGGGGTGGGGGAATATTAGAGAAAATGTCTAATATTTCCCCACCCCTTCTCAACAAATCTCTAACAAACACAAACCAAAATCTGATCATTACAATAATGGAAGCATTATTTCCAACAAACCCTACCTAGGCTATAAAACATTTCGCTTCTATCAACATATCATGAAATAACTGTTCATTCTCTTTGGTATTCAATAGTCAATCTATTAATATATATTGACTATTAATATATATTTGCAAAATGTTCTCTGATAAATTATCGATAACTTTTCTATATAGACTTGGGAAATTTTATAGGATGTTGATCCCAAGACTCTCAAATTATGAAATCTACCCGCACTACCCTTGCTTATAGTAATCATGTCCGCGCATAAGCTATGGGCACTCCCAGTGCTACTTCCCTTAACTTTTTAACGTGTTGGGAAACACACCAAATATGGCCTATTTGTTTGAGTTTGTGGCGATTCTAGTAATTCATGTAGTTCATTTACAGAGTTGGCAGATCGATAACGGAAGGACTGCAACATGTCTGCTATAGATGTTCGGCTAAACAAGCCCTAGCTCTATTTATACTGACATGGGTATAGATCTCGTGTAATCCATATAACAAAAGGGATAAATCCGCATGGTCAGTTTTGGGGATTCAACAGGTAAGTATGCGAGTAGTGATGAGAAAATTTGATTAATCCCATTCACATCCACCTACACAGACAACCAGCAATGGCAACAAAACAGTAGTCTCACACTATCTATCATGTTAAGAAACATCGTATAAATGTCGCCCTGTTATCTGCTATTGCCCTTTTTCGGGAGGCTTTGCCACTAAATCAATAAGGCCGCCTATGACGATGGATTTAAGCTCAATAGAATACGATGTCCATGATAGAGAAAATAAGAAAATGAAGAGAGAATACCTCGTAGACGAATTCTCTCGCTCTGAGCTCCAAATCTCTGTCCAAGCTCCACCAGATAGCGACTACCGAGGCTCGTAAGATATGAGTGATATTAGCTTTTCTTTAGGGTTTCATAGGACTTGGTTGTTCGAGCTCTCAAACCCCAGGTTAAATCGATGGTCTAAATTAAATATTCGTTTTTTATTAAGAAAAGAATTTTTTTCTTTATTAATTATAGTGAATGACTTTTGGTAAGATGGTAAAATGGAAGTTTATTAATTATAGTGAATGACTTTTGGTAAGATGGTAAAATGGAAGTTTTTAGTGGTGAGTGATTTAACGTTGTGTTTTTATTGGTTAAGAGGTAGTTTATTGGTGAAGGTCTAAAGGTTTTTGTTGGTCCAGAAAATGAAAAGTTAATCACTTAGAGGTGGCAATCAGTTACTATAGTAAATTTTAAATTTTTTTATTGGTTAAGAGGTAGTTTATTGGTGAAAGTCTAAAGGTTTTTGTCCAGAAAATGAAAAGTTAATCACTTAGAGGTGGCAATCAGCTACTATAGTAAATTTTAAATATGATCATGTAAAAATAAAAAAATAAACATGTAAATGGATGCCTTTATAATAGTGAGGAAGTTAGTGGTTGAAATCACAATCATTGATTTATTGAAACGACTAAGAATATTCCATCAATATTTAATCTTATTGGGACTACTAAGAATACTCCATCAATATTTAATCTTGTCCATACAACACTCATTAAGCACTAAAAACCTATTAAATGTGCCCATTGAGTAAAAATAAGTTAGTGATCAAGATCGAAAGACATTTGATAAGAGTAAAAATTAGTTAAGTTTTGTTTGCATATGATAATGTTATTGTACATCATAGTATATTTCAAGTAACTAGATTTTGTTTACACGTGATGATGTTATTATGTATCACAATATATTTCAAGTAGCTAGATTTTGTTTGCACCTCATGGTGTTGTTATACATCACGGTTTTGATATTGTATCAATAGGCTAATAATTATGATTATTATAAAAAAGAATTGGTTTGAAAAAAAAAAATATTTATACTTTATCAAGTTTTAATTCCTCATAAACAAATTTTTTTTTTTTACATCTTACTTATTCAAGTGAAAACTTTCAAGTTGTTGCAACCAAGTGCAAATCCTTACCCATGAGGTGTAGATCAGTTGGTTTGTGTGGGGTTTAGTCTCCATTAGGTCACTAGTTCAAATCTCATGGGGAGGGATTGAGGGTGGGAGCCATTTGTGGGGGAATCAAACTGTCCCATGGGCTAGGTAGCACCCACAACCATCTTTACCATTTTTTAAATTAACATAAAATCTTTCTAATTTTGAAACTATTAAACCTCCAAGAAATTAAAAAACAAATTTGTGCCTTAATTTGATGGATCCCTTAAATGATCAATAAATCTAGGATTAAAACATATCTATCTTATTTTTTCATTTTTCATTTACATTGTTTTATTAAATTTTATTTATTTAAACATAAAAACTATAAAACACCTCTTGATCCATATGACAATCCAATCACATAATTGACAATCATGTCATTTGTACAATATTTCTTCCCAACCAAGTACACTCTTTTTTTTCCATCCATCCTCCCATATTTTCATTCATGTCAACTAACTACTCTTTTGACACCATATATTTAAAAACACAAAAAAAATCATTATAATCTCAGTGGCTCTAGATCCAAGCTTCAACCCTCAATTGTAATAGCATTTTGAAGTTTCATTTAATCCAAATAAAGCATTTTTAAGGTCACTTTAAAGTCACCTAGTTCATTCTAGATAGCCCTTGTGCATTTATGATCCTCTGTTGTTCTGATTATTATTGTAAACAGTTTAATGAGCAAATGAAGCTCGATGCAAACCACATATGATACATGACTTGAAATATCAACATTTCAAATCACGAACCAGACCAAATCTCGAATACAACAACAATCAAAACATTTAGAGAAGAGCACAAAATGTTGTGTTTCAAAACATTTGGATAAGATCACAATATGTTGTTTATATCCCACATATTAGGGAACATACTAACAACTAGCTCTCCCACTAGAATTGCATATGCAAACTGCTAGCTCTTCCACTTGCATTGCATACATGATGGGGGTATTGTGTGTGCAGTAGTGTTGAATGTATAAGGTAGTGCCAAAAAATAATAAACAAAATAGATATTCCGCAATGTCTATTCATATAATTCATGTCATCGTAGAGATACTCTGAATTTTGCTACAGAACCACGTAATATTGGACACCTCTTTGCCACAGACGAGAGCTCCAGAGGGAGAACGAAATCTATGATCTCAATTACACTTGTAAGACATTTTCATAAACCATAGAACCATATGTTTAAAAACCTTATAAACTCTCATTCTATACCATAAGAAAGCACATTTGACTAAAGAATTCATGTTGCTAACAAAACAACATATGGTCATTCAAAAATATAGAGGTATATGGAACCAAAAAAAAATTGTTGCCCAGTGTGATTTACCACACAAAAAGGCTCATGTGATTTGCATGTAGAACCAAATCCATATGACTGTTTTCAAACCTGATCACAATGTCTAAAACCCAGCGAGTTCGAAGGATAAGCCATGGTACCAAATCCTAACAGTCAACCAACCTTGCTTAGGGACTATGGTCTCAATGGACATGGTTATTTTCAACCCACATTTACATTATTTTACTCTTAGCAGTACAGAAATCGACAACCCAGCCAAGTTCAAGAGCTTTCTATATCAACAAATTAAACCCACCTCAGATTGAAGCCATATAAGTCTGGCACGTCATAGTGTGGACAGAGATACAATGCAGATTCACAAAAGGAACACTTCACAGTTGAAAATTAATTATATAATTCGATCTCTAAATCAAGAAAAGACAAGGATCCATGACATCTTATCTAAGCATGTAGTTCCAATTCCCCAAAATGGATTCAATTCATACATATCTAGCAAATAATGGTATTTCTTAGTACAATGTACAGAGAGGTAATAGTGTGGGCAGATATACAATAGAGATTCATAGAAGTAAAGTTCACAGTTGAAAAATTCTTATCTAACTGGATCCCTAAATCACCAAAAGACAAAAGGGTCCATGACATCTTCCTAAGCATGAAGTTCGAACTACCCAAAACAATCCAATTAAACTACAAAGTAATAAATTTCATATCAATCCAAAGAGTTCAGAATTTAATGCTCAAGTTCATAATAAAAACAGCTTAACCTTATTAAAAAGTTGTAGACATAGAGTAGCATTTTTATATGCAAAACGAGGAATAAGGATAACTATATGCAGCTTGATTAATCTAATAAGCAGATAAATAGATATTATAGAAAAATAATTCACGAACCACGTGCATCGACTCAAAATGATCTAAAAGATTATATCATATCTTGTAGCACGTGAGAGTTGCATTTAATATAAATGTAATATTTAAATAATTGCAAAGTTATATCTACAGTTAGGAAAGGAACTTTAATAAAATTTGAAATTGAAACATAAGAGCAATGAGGTAAAGTTTCATCAAGGAAACAAGTATGACCTATTATTGCAATTTAAGGTTCCAATCGTTGACATGTTAACATTGTTCGAGATAACAACAATTTACACAAACCCAGTAACAAAAAGCACTTAATTTTAGTTGTAAAAGAGCAAAAAAGCAAAAGTTTGTGAAAAAGCACAACTCTATAATAACTCTTCTTCACACAAAATCTGTAATAATTGTTTTAACTTGAATTTCAATCCATAATTATTGTTCCAACACCCCCCCCCCCCTCAAAAGTAAGATAGGTATTAATCCTTCAAAACAAATCGAAATACGTTTATCACAGAAAATTCAGTGGCTTGCATGTGACCTCTTTGTATTGAAAAGAAAAGCAAACACTAAAGCTAATCCATTGAGAAACTCCAATATATAATCTAAATAATATCATCACCGCAATCTTCTTGCTTCCCTTTCAAATTCTAAAAGAGTAAGGACATCACCCTCTCTGACAGGTCCCTTTACGTTCCTCGTGATGAGTCGGTTCTGATCATCCAAAAACTTGACTTGGACCTGTGTAACTTGACCTCTTGATCCAGTACGACCAATTACTTTCACCACAACTACCAACTTCACACCTGTATCCATGATTTCCTGCTAAGATATATAGTCTCAAGCAGAGTGAGTAATGTTATATGATCACCAAATGTTAATGAGGTAAATCACTATACTACAAACATAATGTTAATGACTGAAAGAAAAACTCGTAAGAAGCTAAAGAAATACATTTCGTGAATTAATGTGGTAGACTTGTCAGCACTATAACCCAATATTAAGCAATTCCTTGAATTAAGCACAGCTAATTCAAGAGGAACAAAATATTATAATTACCCAGATAAACACAATACTTAAGTTGTGTCAAATTACATAAACGATACAGCTGCATGGATGGTGCAAATTGCGTACTTGGGCTTCCAACCACTGGAAGGTGCATATGGAGACAATTAAGAAAAAAATGCAGCGAAATAATGACTGATGCATAAGGAAGGACCGCCTGAAGTTCCCATTACATAACTTGATTTTAAGGGTTATTTAACCCATAGCCACAAAATTGAGAAAGAAACAAACATTGATCAAGTTTTCATCTGGGTATTGAAGATGAGTTGCAAAACCAAATGAAAGAACTTTAAATGCCCTACAAAACTGATTCACCCAACCAGTATAAATTACACAACTAGGATTTTCCTAGACACGATCATGTCCACACTCTATCCTACTAAGAAGAAAGGCCAAATACATAAGACAGGTGCACAACCAAAAGACAATAACATGGCAACCATGTGCAAAGCTAAAAAACAATGAGGTAGTTGCCATGAATGGTTCCAAATGTGATGATCTTTTCAATTGTTTGTTGTTGATTACATGCATACTTGCAATCTCAATGGCTTCCATTGTAGGATGTCTTTGTAAGTAGAAGGTTATTATCCTTTTGGATCTAAAGAACATGCATACTTTCTTAAGTACCTTAGTTCTTGTTAAGCCCTAAATAGTGGCTCATTACCCCTTAATTGGGGCTTATTATATTTTATTTATGTCGGCTTGAGTCCATTAGTTGTAATTGTACCTCCTAGTCTCCTATATATACCAAGGAGACATTTTCATTTGGAATCATCTTGTACTTGAACATTTATGCGGTGTATAAGGAGGTTGCCCCCTTAAAGAGGCTTTTTATTTGAAATTATCTCTTTTTCAAGGCGTTGAGTACTTATTCTGAGGTTTTCCTATGCTATATTGATATTTGGTTCTTAACATATGGTATCAGAGCTCAAGGTCTTGGGGTTTCGCTGCTACATCTGAGAAACCTTGGCATTTTCGCTATAACTTTTTTTCTACAATGTTTCAAAAGGAACGACTTGGAGGATACTTAGTAGATGGATCAAGGTATGTTGGGTTAAAATTTGAGCTCTTGAGGCCTTATACTTTCAGAGATACAGGCTATGTAAGACAGGGTTCTGGAATCATCCTGAATTGAGTCATTGTAGAATTTTTGCTATAATTTTTTTTTTGTAATGTTTCAGACCCTGAAATTCAGATGTTAGCCACATAAATTAGTAAGGTATATGTGGTATAAAATTCAGCTTCGAGGTCATCTTAAATTTGTAGATCCACCATGTGGAAGATAAGGTATCTGACTAGTCTCAAGCAAGTGTTCTGAGTAAAACAATCATAACTTTTTCCTAGAGTATCCAAATTGAGTGAGACTGGTTGCATTGGATAGTGGACAGTCTGCAGTATTTCTGGTACGAGTTTCAAAATTATATATCAATTATTTTGTGCGAGGCACGCTATACAAGTGAGATCTCCTGGAAAGGCCAAAAATCAACAAGTTGTGGGGAAGTTACTGTAAATTCCACTTGGCACATCCAATTTTGATCAGAACTGTGGCATTGCAGAGAAGAAATATCAGAGAACTACAAAAAATAATTTTTCATACCTAGAAGGGTCGAAACTTTGGAGATACAACAGAAGAAAGATTGTCTAGCATAACCACCTCAAAATCAAGGTTCAAAAGTGATACTTGGCCAACATGCCACCCAAAAAGGGAACTTCTACACCAAATAAGCCTCCGGACAGTCCTACTTGGACTCTTGATGAAGGTGAAGAAATGCGTAGGGACATAAATGAATTATAAAAGAAGACAGTGACAAAAGATGGACTACAAGGGATGATGGATTCAACTGAAGCTAAATTGGAGGAAATAATGGATACTAAGATGGATGGTTTAAAAAGGGAGATCATGGAAGGATTGGAAATTTTCCTAATAGAGAGGACACCTGAAAGTGAAAATGTATCCCATGAAATTCACGATGAAGACACAAGGAAGATGAATCAAGAATGGAGAAACTCCAACTTTGGGTTGAAGACCAACCACATTCCTAAGATCGATATGAGGAAGTTTGATGGCAAGGACCCAATCACATGGATACTTCAGATGGAGCAATTCTTTGATCTACATAATGTGCCACATACACTAAAGGTATGAATTTCTTCTTTATATTTAGAACCCAATCAATTTGTATGGTATCGATGGCTTTGTTCTCGCAAATCACTTGTCACTTGGACAATTTTCACGGAAGAAATGATAGCACACTATGAGGATACAATGAGCAATACCTTCTTTAGCCAATTGGTAAAGCTCAAGAAAAAGGGTTCAGTTACAAAGCAAATTGAGAACTTCCAAATATTGAATATAAAGGTAACATATATTCCATATGAGCACTTGAATGATGTATTCATAGGAACTTTAAAGGATAATATTCAACATCAGGTTTGCCTTTAGGAACCCAGATCATTGGAGAATGCATTTAGGGTGGCAAGAAATGTTGAAAGTAAAAATATGGCTATGTCTATGGCTACTAGAAGGACCAATCCTAACATCTATAGAGAGAATAATGCTCCTTCTTCTAAAACACCTCAACCTACAAGGTTGACACCTCAACAATTGGAGGAAAGCAAAGCAAAAGGTTTATGCTTTAATTGTGACAACAAGTACAGTAAGGGACATAAGTGTGGTGAGAAGAAATTATTCTACAT
>ML869980.1:7347-20292 GCA_009831015.1 Picea engelmannii | reverse complement strand
CATACGTGGTCTCACCCACAACTACCTCTAGCTACACCTGAAACGGATCCAGAGGCGGTGCTTAGAAAGGGAAAGGCCTCTGAAGAAGGAGCGTCCATCACTGAACCAGGTAATCCACCATATCCTTCTGTTGGAGCTCCTTTTTCTCCTCAGTTATTTGACAGGCCTGTTTCTGCAGTTTCTCGTTTCTTAAATTTTGGGAGTGTTCCTGTTGAGTTTTCTTCTCCTGGTCTGGGGCCAGAGGGACAAGACTTTGTCACTCCCCTCTCCTTTGGAGCTGTACCTTGGCATAGACCCACGACCTTAGAAGATTTCCCCACTCCTGCACAAGGAGGAGAACCTATCGACTGGAGCTTGGTAGCTTGTTCCTTGAATCACCTCTTGTTTCCCACCCCACTCCGAGATTTACTCCCGCTAGCCCCTTCGCAAACTCCTTCTCCTCCCAACTCTCCTCCACCTAACATTCCTATGGCCGGTGCTAATCCCCCTCCGAATAGAATGGATGCCATAGTCGCTGCCAAATATGCTCCCTTAATCCTACCCCATCCTGTGAATCCTCTTCCTGCTGGGGATTACTTGAAATACATGCCCAAGTTCACTGGGGAAGGAGACATAATCGTTGAAGAGCATCTGGTTGCTTTCTACAGTTATGCAGACAACCTCAATATTGAAAATGAAGATGTCTAGATGAGAGTTTTCGTCCAAAGCCTGGATGGTGAAGTAAGGAAGTGGTTTAGAGGATTGGCCCCAGGATCTATTGCTGGGATTGAGGCTCTGGATAGTGCTTTCCTGAGGCAGTGGGGAGATAGGAAGGACTTCATGTATTACATGACAGAATTCGGGTCTTTGAAGAAGATGGAAGGAGATTCGGTCTCTGACTTCTCCAAAAGATTCAACAAGATGTATAGCAAGATCTCTGCAGAGATAAAGCCCTCAGAAGCCTCTGCCCAAATTTCCTATGCTGGCGCATTTGACCCTGATTTATGCCTGTTGTTGAGAGAAAGGAGAGCCACTTCCTTAGCCCAAATGCAAGATTCGTCCATAGAAGTGGAATCTAACATATTAGCAGCTGACAAACTGAGAAACAAGGCCGACGCAGATAGGATAAAAGGGAGGACGGAAGCCTCGACTTCTGGATCATTGGTGCCTCACCCTCAGGTCGACGAATTGACTAAGATGGTGAAGTCTTTGTCTGCAGAAATGGAGAGGATGAGGGTGGAAGGGAGGCAAGCATATAAAGGCCCTCAGATCGCCGAAAATAGATGAGGATTCGGGAAGCCAAATAATTTTACTCCCCCGAATATACAAAGAGAGAAGGGAAGAGACAAAGAAGACCAGAAAATTCAAGCCCCTTTTCAAAACAATTTCATGACCGAGGGGGAAGAAAGAGAAGCAGACGAGGTTGATTCTGAGATCCATTGCTTTGGAGACACCCCTCCTTTTCCTCATCTCACCCAATCTTCATACGAGGAGTCTCTCATGGACATCCAGCTAAATGAGCTAAGCAAGGGAGACAAAGCTAGTGGCGGCCGAGGCAGGTACAACCTGAGGTCTGATAAAAAGATAGCAGCGCCCGATAACCCTTAGCAGTCCATTAGAGCAGAGAGACCTGCTAATGAAGTAGCAAATGGTCACAGAGGTAAGAAAGCTCAACCCCTCTCTCCTATTATCCAAAACCATGCTCCCGAAGTAAAAGAAATCCCAAAGCTCCCATCTTCTTTTAATTTCGAGCATGAAATTCAAAAGATCAGAATCCCTGTGCCCCTCACTGAGCTGATTAAACATGACGAATTTAAAAAATGCTTCTCTGAGCTGTTAAAGTCTGAAGCTTCATGCCTTCCCACAGACTCCATAAACCTCCAAGACGAAAAACCAGCAGTTGTCCTAGGTCCCATGATAGAAGATAGGGATGATTCGTCCCCTCCCTTCTACACATCCCTGAACATACACGACAAAGTGTTGCACAACTACTTAATGGATTCAGGGGCCTCTCACAATCTCATGCCCAAAACTGTCATGGAAGAATTAGGGCTAGAAGTTACCCGAGCCTATCATGACCTCTATTCCTTTGACTCCAGGAGAGTTCAGTGTCTTGGAGTGATCAAAGACCTGGTTGTGACCTTGTTTCAACTGCCCATGAAAAGTGAGGTCATGGATATCGTGGTAGCCGATGTCCCCCCCAAGTTCGGAATTTTGTTATCAAGATCGTGGATAAAAAGACTGGGGGGAACCTTGCAGATGGACCTCACATATGTTACTATCCCAGTGTTTGGAGGAGAGCATAGAAGATTATACAGAGAAACCCAATTGGCCTATATAATCAGTGACGAAGCCAACCCTACCAACCATCCCATTTTTTCCTTGGACACTGATTTAGGTTCCAGTTTACTACAGCTCACCCATGCCCCAGAGCCACCTCTGAAACTCAGAAAACAGCCCACTGTTTCCCCTGAAGTCCCTCTCTCCATCACCCCAATCTGGAAAATGTTTTTTGATGGAGCCTGTTCCCGAGAAGGCGTTGGAGCTGGAGTAGTGCTTGTGTCGCCTGCTCAAGAAACCATATCTCTGTCATACAAATTAGAATTTGAAGCTACCAACAATTTGGCAGAGTATGAGGCTCTTGTCCTGGGATTAAGAGCCGCAAGGGAAATGGGAATTCAGGAAGTAGCAGTCTTCGGTGATGCAGAGTTGGTGGTTCAGCAAGTCAAGAACGCTTATCAAGCTAAGCATCCTCGACTCAGGAGTTACAGGAATGAGGTCTGGGACCTTATTGACAGTTTCTTCTCAGCATTTAATATTTCTTTCATCCCAAGAGAGGAGAACACCTTGGCAGATTCCTTGGCTGCATCGGCTAGCAATTTCAAAATACCTCTGCCACCCAAATTCAGATATGATATAGAAGTAAAATACAGGCCCTCCATACCTGACAATGTTAAGCATTGGAAGGTGTTTGAGGACGATCTTGAAGTCAAGAGGTTCTTGGAGACTGTTGAGGAATTTTCATAAATGCATATAGACCAAGATGTCGTCTCAGGGGAAGAGCTCGATGGGGATAATTTTCTGAATAAGATTGCAGGGCGTGACATTGTACAGTTGCCCAGCAACCATATTCCCAGGGGACTGGTTCCTTTGGAAAGGCTTTTTGATAGTAATGATGTGTCGGTAAAAGGAAAGGTTTCGGAGGAGGACCCTGGTACTATTCAGTGCAACATTGGGACCGAGAGTGAGCCCAAGTATGTCAAATTGTCAAAAAGCTTGACAGAGAAGCAGAGGTCCGAATACAATGGACTTTTGAGGAAATTTGATGATGTATTTGCCTGGACCTATGAAGACCTCAAAATCTATGACACCTCTGTCATCGAGCATAAAATTCCATTAAAGGAGGAGGCAAAGCCATTCAGGCAAAAGCTGAGATAGATCAATCCCATGCTGTTGCCCATCATGGAGAGAGAAGTGAAGAAGTTGCTTCAAGCTCAGATCATCGTTCCACTGAGATATTCAGAATGGGTGGCAAATTTGGTGCCAGTAAGGAAAAAGAATGGAGAGATCAGACTCTGTGTAGACTTCAGAAACCTGAACAGAAGCTCGCAAAAAGATAACTACCCCTTGCCAAAGATGGAACATATACTGCAGAGGGTAACAGGAGCTTCCAGGATGTCCATGATTGATGGTTTCTCTGGCTACAATCAAGTCTCTGTCCTGCCTGAAGACAGGGAAAAGACAACATTCACCACTCCATGGGGCACATTCATGTATGCCAAGATGTCGTTTGGACTAATGAATGCGGGGGCGACTTTCCAGCGTGCCATGGACATAGCTTTTGTTGGGGAGAAGGACAAATTTGTGGTCGTTTATCTGGATGACATCACAGTATTTTCAAAATCTGACGTAGAACACCATCGTCATCTCAGGAAAGTTTTCTTGAAATGCAGAAAATTTGGCATTTCATTAAACCCCAAGAAATCCTTATTCGCCATGCAGGAGGGAAAATTGCTAGGCCACATAGTATCGGCGGAAGGAGTCAGGATTGACCCCAGTAGAGTTGAAGCGATACAAGCCTTGTCAATCCCGAGGTCCAAAAAGGAAGTCCAATCTTTCCTCGGTTAAATTAATTTTCTAAGGAGGTTTGTGCCTAACTTTGCTGAGGAGGTAAATCTCATAACAACGATGTTAAAGAAAGAGAATGAAGTAAGGTGGACCCCTCAATCGCGACATTCCTTTGAACAAATCAAGAAAGCCTTGACTGAAGCTCCTGTGCTGATCAGTCCTGATTACTCAAAGGATTTCCTTATTTTCTCCTTTGCCTCACCCGACACAGTGGCTACTGTTCTATTACAAACAAATGACAATGGGCTAGAGCAGCCCATCGCTTACTTCAGCCGGGCATTAAGGGATGCCGAAGTCAGGTATGACACCATGGAAAAGCAGGCCTATGCTCTGGTAAAAGCTCTCAAAGCTTTTAGAACCTACATTCTACAGTCAAAGATCATCGCTCATGTCCCTTTGGCTGATGTTAAAGATATTCTTATTCAACCTGACATAGACGGGAGAAGGAGTAAATGGATAGCAAAAATCCTGGAGTTCGACCTGGAAATAAGGCCCACCAAGTTGATCAAAGGGCAAGGTTTAGCCAAGCTGCTGGCTGAAGCAAATTGCCAAGCTTTGGGGATAAGTTTCATTAATGAATGCTCAGGTATTCAGCAGGATTGACTGTCTGACATAGATCATCAAAAGGAACCCCCATTGGCCCAATGTCCTTGGTATAAGGATGTCATATTTTTTTGCAGGAGCTGCGGCCTCCAGATGGCCTGCAAAAAAGCAAAGAAAGAGCTCTAAAGCTCAAAGCAGTCAGGTACTACCTAATCGATCAAGTGTTATATTGGAAAGACCCCCTGGGAGTGCTTTTAAAATGCCTTAGTCCACCAGAGGCCGAGATGATCATGGCTGAATTTCACAGCAGTCTATGTGGAGGGCACCATTTCTAGAGAGCCACAGCCCACAAAATCCTCAGGGTTGGGTACTACTGGCCTACCATATTTACTGATGCCTACAAAAGGGTCAGAGCCTGCATCAAATGTCAAAAATTTGCAGGAAAGCAGCAGCTCAGGTCTCTGCCGTTAAATCCGGTGGTGGTTTCAGGGCCTTTTCAGCAGTGGGGCCTAGATTTCATTGGAGAAATTCACCCTCCCTCCAGTGGGCAGCATAGGTGGATCCTTACTGCTACAGATTTCTTTACCAAGTGGATTGAAGCTATTCCCACCAGGAGTGCTTCCCACAAG
Organism: Picea engelmannii; assembly: GCA_009831015.1. NCBI lineage: Eukaryota > Viridiplantae > Streptophyta > Pinopsida > Pinales > Pinaceae > Picea > Picea engelmannii. The sequence continues at coordinate 15,013 of ML869980.1, read as the reverse complement.
GTAATCATCGGATTCTTGGAGGACCTCATCACAAGGTTCGGTTGTCCAAATAAGATTGTCACCAATAATGCAGCCGCTTTCGGGTCTGAGCCATTGGCAAAGTTCTATGAGTAGTTCGGGATTAAGCTGATTCACTCCACCCCATATTACCCACAAGGCAATGGTTTAGCAGAGTCCTCCAACAAAATTTTAATAAGAATCATCAGAAGGCTGTTGGAAGACAACCAAAGGGCTTGGAACTCGAAGCTTAAATTCGCCCTATGGGCTGATCAAGTGTCTACAAAGAGAGCTACAGGTCTGTCCCCTTTCCAGTTAGTCTACGGAGCCGAAGCCGTTTTCCCTTCTTAGCTAGCCATCCCTGTAGCGAAATTCCTCCAGGACTATCAGGAGGAGCCTAATGACATGATCAAAAGGATTCATCGGCTAGTAGAGGTCCAGCAGACTAGGGAGCAGACAGTGAACAGGATTCAGGACCATCAGCAAAGGATCAAGCAGGCTTTCGACAGGAAATCCAAGAAGGAGCGATTCCAGATAGGAGACCTGGTACTGAAATGGGATGCTCCTAAACAAGATAAGGGCAAACATAGCAAGTTTGAAGCCCTGTGGATTGGGCCTTTCAGAATCTCTGAGGTTTTCTCAAACAACACATACAGGTTGCGAGATTTGGAAGGCGTAGAAGTTTTCAACGGCCCAGTGAATGGGCGTTTCCTAAAAAAATGTTTTGCTTGAGTCTCAGATGACTCTTTCGTTTGTAAATATTGTCCTTTTGTTTCTTTGTTCGTTTTCATTTTTGTTTTTGCGGCCTAATAATGACTCCATAGCCCAACTGAGAGGCGACTAGAACTGCAGAAGGAGTTCTTAGAGCATCACAGGGACGACTCTATCCCCCATGGAGCCTAATGTTAGTAACAATTGTGGTATCGGGATTTCAAAGGGTAAGAGACTCGAGACCTTTCGAGTCTCGAAAGACCGATGGGATCCTAGCCATTGAACTTGGCGGGACACGCGTCAGACATCAGGAGGAGAGTCGGGATTTCAGTTCACCGGAGGATCGGAGTTTCTACAGGCAGAGAATTCTTACAAGAGCGAATCGTGATGTGCGATTTCCCGACTGAATCAGAGTCGTCCATCAGCTGAGGCACGTGGCGAGAGATCTTGCAGAGTCGTGGATCGAGGAACTGAAAGTCCCATGCACATGACAGCGGGAATCGCGATATCTCGATTACGTGATTTCCCGACGGAGCTACGGATCGTAGTGGAGGACAGGTGTCAGAAGGACAATCCGTGTAGGGAGGCAGCGCCAAGTGGCATCGACACATCGCAAGCTCGGATGTTCGTGAGTTTGAGCGTCAAAGATTTGCGCATAGAGTTGCGAGGTCGCGAAAAGCGATGTCTTGGCAATCGTCGGATTAGTGTGTGGGACCTCAAGAGCAAAATGGAATACAAGTGGCAGGCTATCACGAGTCTCAAGGACTTGTGCATCGAGACATCGAAAGCGCCGAAGCCCCAACAGAGATTAAACTCCAGTCATAGAGAGGTGGTCGTATGGGCCATAGAGTAGCTGGTAGGGCTAACCCATAGGAGGAGGAGCTCATCGCATATCGGGATATCAGGGATCCCAGAGGTGAAGAGTTCGCATATTCCAAACTCGCGAATCCCGAATTCCCGAAAAACCCGAAGCCTCATCGCATACATCCGCCATCTGTCCCTTGCCGCCATGTCTTCTTCCCGTGTCATGCTAACCACAGTTTTTCGGCCACTGTGTTCCTCCACCTAGCTCGTACACTTCAAAACCCATGGATCCTGCCACTTATATCCGCCCTATCGTTTTTCCCTGCCCGATCACCGTCCATTCACCACTTCACGTCAAGTCCTCCAGTTACCATGACAGCCTCCACGTCAACTCGTCAGTCCTACCATGATTTCTCCAAGCAAGATTCAAATGGCAGAATATGAAGGTTTCCATGTCCTGTAGGTACAGAGTAGGCCAGGGCCTTCCCCGATCCCAATGAAACAGTTATTGCAACAGTCGATGGTAGTTGGACATCGTTTCCACCATAAATGGAAAGTCCAGAGATGACTGTAAGTTGGTCATTTCATTCTCAGGTCCTTTGGAACGCGATTGCGTCTGACTGAAATCCACGACTGCCCAGAGACTGCAGGCGCAGTAAGCATATAGACGTAATGTCTTCAATGCCATGTCTCGATTTCGCTTCCAGTATTTTTGTTCCAAGTATATGTAGGCATTTTGGCCATTTTTGTAAAGATCGATGGTTGAGCAGAGCTCCTGGTTGTAAAGTTTTAATGAAGCACTGTTATTATGGTTATGTATGAACTTTTGAGACTTCTTGCCTTATGAATGCCAGTTTCTTTCATGTCTTTGTTTACACTGTGTTAGAGAAGCGCGGAATTGGATGATCCAGTCGAGTTGTAGCTATTATAGGATGATGTTGTAATGGATCACTGTAATAGTTACGGAGCCTCTAATCAGTCCCTGTGATTTCCTCAACGCTGAATGACTTGGAATTGGAGGATCCAGTCAAGTCTTCTTTCAGTTCCTTGAAGCCTTGAACCAGGAGGATCCTGTGTTCAGAGTTTGTCCCCTACAAACTGTTGCAAGCCTGATGCCCAGAGCTGTTTGTTCATTTTCTCCTAAGTCTTCCCCCTGTTCATCTTTTGATTAACCCACTGGCTGAAGTTAGGATTCCAGACCTCCTTTGTTCTTTACGTACCAGACCCAGTCTCTAAGTTAGAGTGATACCTCCTCGAGCCATTATCTCCATTTGATCACCCCTTATAAACAACTCGTAACATTAAACTGATGGGTGTCGGGCTCTGCTCCTGCAAGCAATCCAGGAGTGACTTCCGACTCTAACAACCACTAGAGAGCCAGAGCGCTCTACTTTTTAGCCGCCATCTATCCTCTTCTGCCTAGAGAATGTGTGCTCGGTTAGCCTCTAAAATATGTAATTTTGCTTCAATATCTGTCTTCTGGTCGGTCCATGCCTTGTGCCTGTGTAAAATGGATAATTGATGTTCGAGTCTATTCAGAATGGTTGTGTCTTGTGCTTTTTTCCTCTTCAGCCAGCTGATTGTATTTGCTTTTAGATTGTGTAGTTTCCTAACCAAGTTGCCCTGTGCATCCCCAGGTAGCGAGTGGGACGAGTCGATCCAGACCGTTTTAACAATAAGGTCGAAGGCGGTCTCTAGCAACCAGGGCGTGTTGAACTTGAAAGGGTAACTCGTCCCCAAATTCCCTTTTCCAAGCTGAAGGCAAATGGGGGTATGATCGGAAAGGTAGGGCAGGTCAACCCAGGCCCGAGCCATGTGTGTTGGATTAAGCAGCTCTTCTGAAATCAAGAATCGGTCGAGACATTTTTCAATACCGGAGGAGCCCGATCTCCCATTATGCCAAGTAGGCAAAAGTTCAACTAGTTCCAGATCCACTAGTGCATTTTTTGTGAGAAGAGATATGATGAAGGTCGCTAGTGGGTCAATCTTTGCCTTGTCGCCCCAAATCCCCTTTGAGCTGAGCGTGAAGTTCAGATCTCCGGCAATAATGAGGTCTTTTATGGCTAGAAGGCCAAGGCAGTCGAGCTTCTCCCAAAATAGTCTGCGGTCCAGGCAAGGGCCATAAGTATTGAGCAGGGTCAAGGAGGTGTTGAGTTCAAAACAGGTGCCAGATAAAAGAATTCCACCCGGACTAAGCATCGGAGTAAATTCAAAGTGTAATGGATCCCAGGCCGCCAGGAGTCCGCCTGAGTTTCCAATAGAACTAGCCGCGCAAACCATCCAGTCAGGTCTGAGGGCGAATAGGAAATTTCTTGCAGCTTCAGCTTCCACCAGCATTTCTTGTAGAAAAATAACCGTCGGTCTGATTTTGTCGAGGAGACGTCTCAAGGAGGCTAGTTTTAGGAGTCCTCCAACCCCTCTGATGTTGAGGGAGATAAGTATCATGATTTTGCCCAAGATTAGGCTTTTAATCCTCTAAGTGCCCGGTTATTTTGTTCAGTAGTTTGAGAGGTTGAGCTTGATGCCTCTGCATTTGCCTTTTTCCTCACACTGTGTGTTTTGAGAGGCGAGAGCTATGAGCCCAAACCTCTGGACCAAGACGGGGTTGTAGCAGGTTGCTCTTTCACTCCCGAGGTCGAAGGTGTATTGCCAATGGTGGTCGAGGGTGGGATGAGTAGTTTGCCAAGGTACAACGGAATTGGGAGAGAATCAAAGGGTAGAGGGGGTACTGGTACATTTGTAAGGAGTAGTTGGTCCAAATCCCCGGCCGAAAATGGTTGTTCTGTGTAGCCGGGGGGGGATCTCTTTCTGAGAGTACGAAATTAGCATGGGGCTGTGTAAAAGTGTGATCGCTGAGTGGGGTGGGGCTATGCGAGGGGGGGGAAGAGTGGGCTGGAATAGGCCCAAGCGACTCTAGTGGCGGATTAGGGGATGCCAAATCGCCTAGCCGAGCAAGGATAGGGGTCAAAAGTGGAGTAATTGTGGGGTCAATAGCAGAATCCGGTTGCAAGGAGTTTGAGGCCTGCAAAATTATCATGAGTCTCTCCCAGGCGGAAAGAGTTCTGTAAAGCGAGGGACAAAAAAACTTTATCTTACTCACCATTGTGTCGTCTTGTAAATCAGTGTTCAATGCTCGTTGATGAAGTGGAGACTCCCCTACAGATGCTTCTAACTGTGTGTCGTAGCCATTGAAGCCTACCTCCTCCAACAAATCAGCCTCTGGTTCAGTAGGAGGGTATTTGAAGCAGTCCCGTCTCAGGTGGCCGGTTCTGTGGCAAAACGAGCATCTGAACGGGATCCCCGGGTAGTCGAGTCTTTGGGCGAAAAGATGGCCTCTCCAGTCGATGTTCAGGACTTCCGGAAGTCCTGCATGGATATCTAGTTCGACCATGATCTTAGCCATTTTTCTATCAGATGAAGCCAGAGAGGCTGTGTCCACTGTTAAAAAATGGCCCAAAGAAGATCCGATGAGCTAGAAGGCCTGATGGTTCCAGAGTTGTAGTGGAAGGCCAGGTAAAAGGACCTAGAGATGCCTGTAGGAAAAATGATCAGTAGATGGATTAAAGTTGAGCCTCCATCTCTTAAGCATGAGGCTTCCACCGCCAACCGCCCAGAACTTATCCAGGACGCGGACAAAATCCTCAGGCGTCTTGAAAATGAAACCAAACCACCCGTGTTGAAGGTAAAGTACCCTGGGAAGATATCCTAGCAGAGGCTTCCAGGAGTCTACAATCCAATCGTCCAAGTGCAGGTTGCATTTGTCTTTGTAGGCTAATCTGCCAACCAGGGCACAGAGTGCCAGGTTGCAGGCTTCAGTCAGTTCTACATCCATGCCAAGGACAAGTTTTAGGTGAGTCTTTTTTGGTTTCCAGACCCTCTGTGGCTTTTTTATGTTGGGAGGGGGTCAGCTAGAAGGGTTGCTGGTCTTATGGAGGTTCCCACAGTTCCTATTGTATGCGTCAGGGTTTAGTGGATCTAGCTTAGGTAAAGGCTTCAGTAGAGTGTCTCCCGCGACAGATGTGTGGAGAGTAGAGCCAGGCGCGGGAAACCTGGAGACTGGTGTGTGCTTTTCTTTACGGTAATGGTTGCCGATCATCTCGTCGATAGAGGCTATGATGTCCGGGTGGTCCCAAGGGTCCCCATTTTTCCTTTCAGTAGCGTCCTTGTTCAGAGTCTCCATGTGAGAGGCTGTGGATTCCACAAGGGAAAAGACTGCCGATTGTAATGGGAAAAGTGACAGGGATGTCCTGACAGATACAGGATGGTCCCTACCCGTTCCAAGAAAAAGGTCGGGGTTAGTGCGGAGACAGAGAGTAAAAGGTTTGAACAGTCGCAAAGATAGCAAACCCCTGTAAGAAATGTTTGTTGTCTGTAGTGAGGCTAGAAGACAGGAAAACCTGACAGGAGCAACCTTTCCAGATCCAAAAAAAGGTCATAGTTTAACAAGAAAACAGAGAGAGGGGGGTAACTAAGAGGTAATACCACCGGTGGGAAGCACTAGTTTGGGAGTGTCGGTAGGTCTTGTCTAAGAGATAAAAGGATCTATCCTGCCCAAGAATCAGATGTCTAGGCCCGACCTTGTCCGTCCCTCCAAGATGTGATCCATTTAAACAAAATACTGTTGCTTCCCCCAAGCCATTGCATCCAAGCTCAGGCTGTAGCGCCCGCCCAATCCAGTGCCTCCATTTTCAAACCAGACGTTCGCCCAATCTGGTGCCTCCATTTTCAAACTAGACGCCCGCCCAATCTGATGCCTCCATTTGTTCTTAAAATGCCCACCGTGGGGCTCGAACACACGGCCACAAGGTTAAGAGCCTTGCGCTCTACAACTTGACACGCATTAAAATAACAAACAAAGGACAGCCCCAACTTTGGTCTATCAAATCTTTATCCCTGAGCATACTTTATCCCAACGTCTGTCCCATATTCTTTTCACTAATTGAAACCGACCCGGCGACCACTACCAGCTTATAACTATGTGAACTCGGCGCGCACTATTTATTATGGTCTTCATCTCGACACGCATTTAATAACAAAAAAGGACAGGTTCATCAAGGGACTGCAGCTCGACGCGCATTATATAATATGGTCTCGGTCTGCATCTTTCAAAATAAAAAAAGAACAGGCAGCTCGGCGCTCATTATATAATATGGACTGTAACTCGACACGCACTTAAAAAAAAGACAGGCCCACCGCGGGACTGTTAATTTCGTCGCCATGGTCTTCGACTTGGATTTTTGATATGAAATTAAAATAATCTCGACCACGGCTTCTCCATGTGCCCATCGACATCAATATTTCGTACGTTCATCTTTATATATGGAGCTTACTCTTTAATTTTACCCACACGCAACAACAGATGAAATGTCCAGCGGCCAGGCAAGATAGATTATTCGTCGTCGTCTCTTTCAATGAGAAGGGAGGATTCCGAGCTCTGCAATAATGGAGGTTTTTCTGATGGATGATCATGATTGATTCCTAACCATATTTGATTGACGGGCAAATCGCCCATGACGACCAAATTATCCCACAAATTCCACCCGTCCCCACTGTACTATATGAGCTCGGCGCGCATTATATAATATGGTGTACAACTTGACACGCATTAAAATAACAAACAAAGACAGGCCCAACTTTGGTCTATCAAATCTTTATCCCTGAGCATGGGATCTGGCTCCCTTAGCATACTTTATCCCTTAGCCAACGTTTGTCCCATGTTCTTTTCACTAATTGAAACCGACCCGGCGACCACTACCAGCTTTATAACTATGTGAACTCGGCGCGCACTATATATTATGGTTTTCATCTCGACACGCATTAAATAACAAAAAAGGACAGGTTCATCGAGGGACTGCAGCTCGGCGCGCATTATATAATATGGTCTCGGTCTGCATCTTTCAAAATAAAGAAGGAACAGGCAGCTCGGCGCTCATTATATAATATGGACTGTAACTCGACACGCACTTAAAAAAAAGACAGGCCCACCGCGGGACTGTTAATTTCGTACGCTCAACTTTATATGGAATTTAGAATTCATGCAATAAACAAGATAGATTATTTGTCGCCTTGTTCCTCATTTTTTATATCACTATTATTTAATGTCATACCAAAATCAGGAGAATCTTGAACTTGCAGAACACGGCATATTATTCAA
>ML869979.1:8030-20292 GCA_009831015.1 Picea engelmannii | reverse complement strand
AAAAAAAATGTTATTGGTTTTGAACCCTACAAAAACCATTGCACATCGTTCGTTGATTATCTTACCAACATCTGGTTCTGTTTATCAATATTTGAACCCTGCAAATGAATTTGTTCTTATAACCGAGTTGGAAATGTTGCATGGTGTTGGGTATTGATGGCGTTGATCATGTGGATAGCCCAACATTGTTTTCATTGGTTCATGTTGATTAAATTATGGTTTTGACCTATTAATGAAAACCATGAATGCTTACAAACATTTTCTTTTCAAAAGGAAACCCTACTTTGACTGAACACATTCAGGTTTCGACGTATTCTTGATACATATGAATATTGAAACGATTATGGTATATGAAACAACAAATGAATAAGAACTTAGTTCGAGAAGTTTGATATAAGGAGAATGATCAAACCCTTACTTTATCAGTTTGATTGACATTGATTTGACTCCACTCTATATTGAGTGGATGGATGTAGAAAGAATTTTATACCTAAACTTTTTTATATATAATTTATTGAGTAGAATTCTCTTTGACATTTATTAATTCATTTTAATAAATGAAGTAAGTTTAGATTCAAAACAATTAAAGAATAAGATAAGCTATATGATTCCATTTGGATGATTATAGAAGTCTTGAGGTTGTTCATGTTAGTTAATGATTAATGGAGTGGAAATAATAAGATGTATGTATTTTTTTTTAAAGAGAAGAACATTGACCATTTTTGTTCCCTTCCATAGATATCACTTTCCGCTCATTATAAATCCCCTCATTTTCCCAAGTTCATTTTATTTCCCCATGTTTTGTTTTCAAAAGAGAATGTAATTACGAAGAAGCTTTCAAATTTGAAATAATACAAACAACGAATTGGATTGGGTGACATGTACAATTAATTGAAGATGACATGATTATAAGAGTTGACCTTGTGTTGAGTTGTATGAACTAATTTTATTTAGAACAGTAATCATTTTTGTTCCCTTTCATAAATATCACTTTTCACTCATTCCAAACCCCATCACATCCCATGTATCATTTAATATCCCTTTTCTAAATGACAACAATTGTGAAATGAAATCAAACGATTTGATTATGATGATTTATGCAGAGTAATGGATTGATTGTATGCATGCTTGTGTGTTGACTGATAGGAGCCAATGTTTTAAAATTATATTTAGGAAAAGTTATTTGATGGTTGATTAGTATTTCTTGTTTCATATACTGATCTAAGTTTGCTTTTAAAGAATGAGCTTCTTCAACAGAGGTAGAGGTAGAAATAATTTTTGGCAGAGAGGTAACATGAGACCCATATTTTTGATACATTTTGACGTTGATTCAGAGGAATTTAATTAGTTGCTTCAGATTGGTTTCCTTAACCTAGTTAGCCAAAGATAATTTCATCCATATCAAAGGCTCAAGATACCTCCATTTCAACCTCATTCTATCCCATGTATCCCTGCAACCGGAGATCCCTGTCAACATTGGCTAGGAAGATTTTGTCCAAAAACCTATAGTTCATCATGATGGATGACCCACATTATAATTTATATTACCGCATTCTCCTCCACTCAATCAACCTATCCAACAAATTTCTCAAATTACATACCATATTCAAACATCTCATGCAAGCAAGAGACTCAAAGCAATTATTCCAGGGCCAAAGGCAAGGGTAAAAAAACGTTGTCACTCATTCCAAGTCATTCGATGATTCCTCAGAGTTAGTTATATCACATTCTCAAAAAATTAATGAACACTCCCAAGCCTTCAGTGAGGTTCACCCCGACACATCCAATCAACCACAATCTGAGAAAGCCAACTCAACAAACAAGGCAACATAGGCAGTAAGCACTGAAAAAATGATAACTGCTTCTCATAACAAATATAGCTTTTGATATTTCATGTTTATTTATGGTGGCGGATAGTTTAGTTATGTTTTGACCTCCTTTGGACAATATGACACCATGTTTTTATTTTGGAGAACCAGTTAATATTTTTCTTTTGCAAGGTCGCAAATACATTTTATTTATTGGATATATATGGATAATATTTGAGAGATACAAGGGATGTTCTAATTGATTTCCTTATGTGTATATTTGGTGAGGTGGCATGATTTATTTATTTAAGTAAACATGGAGTAACATGGAGGAAATCAAAAAATTAAATATAATAAAAGGAAACAGGGGTCTCGTCTATTAGTTATTATTTATATTACCCTTTATCTGTTTATTAATAATTATTTATTATTTGTCCCTAAATAACTAAAATTTATTGCCAATACAACTAAAATTTATTTCCAATACAACTAAAATTCATTTAGAACTTAACTAAAGGTATTTTGAAACTACCACAACTTCTTTGAAGGATATAAAAGAGAAACCAATTGAAGGGATAGAACAGGGAAGGAGAGATCAATTATTTTTCCTTCATTCTGAGTTATCCTAGAGTCTTAACCCTTTTTTTGATAGTAGGGTCTTATTGAAGGTAGCAGGATTCAAAGGTTGAGAGGCATTTTTCAGCAGCTTATTCTAGAAAGGTTGATCATTGTACCTTGATAGTTTATGTATTCTAGTATGATTATGAATTAGTTTTCATTACTGATAGAGGATATTTTGTAGAGTCAATCAATGATGCTTTCGTGGCTAGGATGATACAAATTTATATTCTTAGTCTTATATTTATACCATTGATCCAGGTGGATATTGGTGGCCATCCACCTGTTCCAAATTCCAACTAGCTCATCTTAACAGTTTTCAGTTCAACATGTTTCTCTATAATGGGGACATTTCTTTGTAATTGTGGGTTCTGCACTTCTGGGGATGTCCTAAAGACCTATACAACATCCAGGTGGATAATGGTGGATTCACACCTATTCCAAATGACTTATTTTCGAAGTTTTCATGTTAGTAGATATTTTTGTACTTCTAAGTCCGTTTTGGGGCCCTTAACAACTTTTTCTTGGCTTGCCACAGTCAAACTATAGAAGAAGTTGGATTTTGATGGCATAATGTGTAGTTCATGAAAATACCTTTCCAATGGGCTATCACATGCCTAAAAACGAGACCGTATGAAAAAGTTACGACTCCAAGAAGTTGATGTACTAACTTACCCCAACGGGGCCTACATGACTTTTGGCGCTTCATCTCCTAGGGTTAGGTTTTTGGGTGTCTAGGTTTTTGGCATTCATGTTTATCATAAAAATTCCTTCAGAGCCTCATTTTACTCAACTTCTTGCGAATAAGCGTATCTGTAACATATCTTCTTAGAGATAAAGATGCCACCATTCTAGCGACTCTTGCACTCTGTATTTTTACAGTCTCTGTACATTTCTTTCATTAATAGAAATCATTTATTGTTGTATTTCTTTGTTTCTAGAAATATTTATGTGTATTTCATTGTAATATCTTTGCTTTCATTTCATTTTGGAAATAATCTGGATCAGTGGTATCAGAGCAGACTGCTCTTGATCATTTTTTCAGTGCATGTCCCCAATGAGGTCCGAGTATAGCAAGTTGGGTCTCAAGCTTGTATCTCTTGATGAAAATCAGTCTCACACACCCAAGAAATCCTCCATGTCAGAAGAAAAGAAAAATGATGGAGAAAAATATTATATTAACCTATTGCTTGAGCAATATATCGCGCGACAGAGGGACACAATGATGGAGAATTCTTCCCACATCCTTTAATGCCTTCTGATAGCAACAGGTGCATATTCATCAAGCGACCACTTTGGAGGAACTTCTTGTATTCCCATATTTGAAGGTCAGATAGATGTGGATGCCTTAGAAAAATGGTTAAATCTGCTAGAAGGTTATTTCTTTGTTCACAATTTTTTCATCAGGAAAAATATCACCTTCACACTCCTCAAGGCTCTCACCCATGTCAAAAATTGGTGGGAAACTTACTGGGATCAAAGTTCCACTGAGGAGTATAGAATATATGGGGCTGAACCCACTTGGGATTTTTTTGTGGATGCGGTCAAGGAACAATATTACCATGTTGATAAGTATGAATACCAGTACATGATATGGACCACACTACGGCAAGAGAAGAGCCAAATAGTGTTGGAGTTCACAAATAATTTCCATACCTTGCGCACCAAGATGGGTATCAAAGAATCTGAGTGACATCTGGTTTCAAAATACTATGGGGCTCTACATAGGTACATCCAAACCAAAATGAATTTCCTAAACATCTCATCATTGGGAGATTCCTATCGATATGCTGTCAAAATTGAGCAGAAATTTAGGCACCAAAACAAATGGGAGTTCAGGTTTGCAAATCCACAACAACCAAAGCATGATAAATATGTCCCTAACCAACAACCTGCTGAAAAAGAGTTCAAGACACAAGTAAAGAAGGGTAAAGGAAAGACGAAGAATCACACCGGGAAGTGATGCTAATTCCACAAAATCCCCTGGCACAACACCGATGAATGTCGCTCAAAACATTCATTCATGGCTGAGGTCAAATACAAGGAGCCGAACCCTGATTCAAAATCTGATACCAGAAAATAATGAAAAAAGACAGATCATCGACACAGACCCCACTTCTATTGTCACGACCACAACAATTCAACCAGAAGAACTTCTATTGTCATGACCACAACAATTCAACCAGAAGAACTAGTAGATCCGAAAGAGGGGGAGGGCCTCTTCCATTCACAGATGTGGGTGAAGGGGACCCCATTGCATTTCATTGTTGATAGTGGCAGGCAGAAGAATCTCATCTTAGCTGAGGTCGTCAAACAGTTGGGGTTGTCTACAACACCACACCCGCAACCATACAACATCGGGTGGCTTCACTAGGGATGAGATCTTCGTGTCATCCAATAGTGCCACATGTCCTATGGAATCAAACCATTCAAGGATGAGGTAGTGCATGATGTTTCCTCTCTTGATGTCTGTGATGTTTTTTTGGGCCAACCATATATGTGGAAACATCATGTTGTTTATGATTCTCGACCCCGTAATGTCATTATTACTTTGGGGGGTTAGCTCTACAGGATACCAAAGGTAGTTTTGACTATTGTTCCACAAAAAAAGTGTCACAAGGTAATCTCTCATACTGCAAAATTCAACCTCTTCACAGTCTGTTCAAAGGATGCACATAAGGCCACTCCAACCACTGCAGCATCAACACCTTTTATCCAACATAAGAAGATTGCAAAAGAGAAATAATATATTGTTTCTTCACCTATGATGGTGCATACACAATGCCTCGTGAAGCCCAAACACAACAGGTTTGTGGAACAAATTCAACCCTGCTAGCAACAAGTTCATGATATCCTTCCACAGACCAAGCAATGCAACTTATCCAGCAAGGCCAACTCACCAAGATTCAAATTCATAAAATGATTTTCCCTCTTCCCCGGGCACTCAACGCAATGGATACCATTACCTCCTAAGGGGGGAGGATTGATCTAGGTGGATATTGGTGGCCACCCACCTGTTCCAAATTCCAACTGGCTCATCTTGACAGTTTCCAGTTCAACACGTTTCTATGTAATAGGAACATTTATTTTTAATTGTTGGTTATTGACTTTCGAGGTTGTCCTAAAGCCCTGCACAAAATCCAAGTGGATAATGGTGGTCGTTGACCTATTCCATTTGGATTATTTTGGAAGTTTTCATGTCAGTACATCTTTTTGTACTTCCAGGGTCGTTTTGGGGCCCTAAACAATATTTTCTTGGCTTGGCATAGTCAAATCATAGACAAAGTCAAGTTTGATGACATAATCTGTAGTTCTCAAAAATACCTTTCCAATGGGCTATCACATGCCTAAAACAGAGATCGTATCCAAAATTTACGACCCCGAGAAATTGATGTACTAACTTACCTCAACAGGGCCAACATGACTTTTGGCGCTTCATCTCCTAGGGTTAGGTTTTTGGATGTCTAGGGTTTTTACATTCATTTTTATCATAAAAAGGCCTTCAAAGCCTCATTGTACTCATATTCTTGTGAATAAGCGTAGCCATCACATCTCTTCTCAGAGATAAATCTGCCACCATTCCAGCGAGTCTAGCACTCTGTATTTTTACAGTCTCTGTACATTTCTTTCATTAACAGAAATCATGTATTGTTGTATTTCTCTGTTTCTGACAATATTTATGTGCATTTCATTATAATATCTCTATTTTCATTTCGTTCCGAAAATAATCCATATCAACAAGAGTATTTTTGTATGGTTCCCATCAAATATCTCTAAATTAGATCTTGATCCTAGCCCTCACAGGGGTATGAAAAATAGGTTTTGATTGTAACTTGGAATTAAATCAGTAAAATTGCGTCGCTGATTTTTGGGTCTCACATGTCTATTTAGTTGTATTACTTATCATATTTATATTTCATTCGTTCTTGATTCTATAAAAAACAAAACACATATTTTACTTTATTATTTTACATATTTATAATATAAAAGATAGCATTCGTTTCTAGTACCCATTACTTGATAATAAATTTTATTTATTTATTTTGGTTATAAACTTAGGGTAACAATCCCAACTATATTACTCTAGCCAAGTAAGATTTGAGATGTTGGTGTCGGGAACTCTCCAATCCCTTAGCATCAACAACATTTATGATATACAATATGACCCAAATATTCCACTTCTTGAAACCCAAAGGCATGCTTGGAAGGATTTGCATAAAGTTGTTTCTCTTCCAATATTTGTTCTACTTTGTCAACATGTTGTACATACTCGTCCTAGGATTTTCTTTATATTAGTATGTCATCAAAAACTACTAAATTTTTTTTTATAAGGAAGGGCTTGAAAATATAATTCATCAAGCTTTGAAATGTTGAAGGTGCATCAATAAGTTGAAATGGAATAACCAAAAACTCATAATTACCTCCATGTGTTCTAAATGTTGTTTTGGGAATGTCTTCCTACCTCATTCTGATTTGATGATATCCTAAACGAATATCCAACTTAGTAAAGAAATTTTTTCCATGCAATTCATCTAATAATTCATTGATGACATGAATAAGAAACTTATCTTTGATTTTCATTTTTTTGAGTTTTCTATAATTTTGACACTTATGCCTTGAACCATCCTTTTTTTGTAACCATCACTACTAGTGAAGAGAAAGAAATTTATCTAGGTTGAATGATGTCAGCCTCTAATATTTCTTCGATCATATGCTCAATCTCACTCTTCTGTTCATATGGATACCTACAAGGCCTAATGTTAGGTGGTACACTTCTTGGTTGCAAATTAATAACATGGTCATGATCTCAAGTAGGTGGAATACCCTTAGGCATCTTTCCAAATAACTTGGAATGATTGTTGATAACTATATGGAGATCCAATAGAGAAGAGAATATAGATGTTTGAACATCTAGAGAGAAAAATTGTGCAATTACACCATGGTGTCCCTTTTTGAGTAATTTTGTCATGCTATTAGAGCTTATCACCTTAGAGGGATTCCCTTGGATACCTGTAAGCTCAACTTCCTTGTTGTCTAAGGAAAATCTCATGAAAAGATCTTGAAAATTAAGGGCCAATGTTCCCAATGATTATAACCATTGGACCCTTAATAAAACATCAACACCACACATTTGGATGGAAATCATGGGACTATCCAATAAATACTCCCCCATATTGAGATTAATACTATGGAACTTCCCTGAACAATTTATGGTACCTCCATAAGCAATCATTACTTGAAACTTTGGTGCTATAAATACAAAGCAATTAAGACATTTTGCTAATTTGTAATTGATGAAGCTATGGGTACTACCAAAATCAATCCACATTGTTAACTTTTTCTTTTTGATATACCCTTCTATATTGAGTGTTTGTGGAGAACTGATGTTGGTCAATTCATGACTATATATCATTGGAGTAGTCTCTTATAGATCTATATCTTGTGATGGTTCTAATTCTTGATCTTCTTCCTCTTCATAGTCTATGTAGAATCATTTATTCTCACTTCATTTATGACAATTACTATGCTTTATTTCACAATTGAAACATAGTCCCTTTTCTCTTATTTCATCCATTTGTTGAGGTGTCAACCTTGTTGGTTGAGTGAGGTTAGGAAAGGGAACATGTTTCTCTCTATAGTTTTTAGTGGCCACCCTTATAGTAGCCATATTTGTTTTTCCACTTTCTTTGGCATACTAAAATATTTCTCTAAGGATTTAGGTTTGAAGAAACATGCCTAATGTTGAATTTTTTCCTTTAAAGTGCCCATAAAGAGATCTAACAAATTATCCTTTGGAATGTTCTTTACAATGAGACTGAGGTTTTGGAATTGTTGAATGTTCTCTTTAATTGGACCTTTTTTCCAAAGATTTATCAATTGATGAAACAATCTGTTTCTCTTAATATCCACATAATGTGCTATCAATTCATCCATAACAATAGACCAAAAGATAATAGAATCCTTTTTTATTTCACAAAGCTATGGATACCAAACAAATTCATCATTTTCTAAATACAAGAATACAATAGTTAAATTTTGTAAGCTTGGCACTTGGCATAGATCAAAGATTTCATCCATATGGAATATCCATGTTATAGGATATTTACCATCAAACGTCATCGTATGGATCTTTGAAATGAAGTAGTTACTTGGTGCTAACTTGAAGCCTTAATGATGTGGATCTTGGAGTGATGTATGATTCTGCAATTCAGTATGTGTGCTCTCCAACTGTGATAAAATACTTTGCATATGTGATTGAGTCTCAATACCATTGTTCTCTTTATTTTCATGATTTCCTTTGATCTCCATATCCCTTTTATGGGTCCTCTGTAAGAGTAGGGATTCTATGGACTTCATGGAATTTTGCATTTCATTCATGGATTTTTGTAATTCTTCCTTATTTTCTTCCATCTTCTTTTTCATGTCATTCTTATTTTCATCCATCTTCTTTTCCGTTTCATCTATCTTATTTTTCATTTGATCTTCCATTTACCCTTTAAGGTATTCATGAGAATGTGTTAAATCCACTCGTTTCAACATTTTGCCACTCATTTCATCAACTTGGTTCTTTAATTGGGTTAGCTTGTTTTCAAAGTATTATTTGGAAGTCATGTTTGAGTTTTTATGAGGAGTACTAGTATCATTTCTTGTAGAACCCTTTGAAATATGAGAAAATAATAGCTATCTTTTGTTTCCCCTTTATAACAAATTATGGTTATCCTTCGAGAGTGAGCTCACTGAAAAAGGTTATAGGGTTTTGAGGACAAGGGAGTGTCAAGTGTTATAGCTCTATAATATACATGCAGTGTCCAACATAGTACTAGACCCAATATCTCGAGGCACTAACTACGAAGGCTCAATCATGCCCTTATCTACACTACTCGACTACCTAGGTAGTAGAGAGTGGTCTCCCCGAGTGTTGTTCCCAGTGTACTATAGCAACCAGACGGTCGAATATCTTATCTAAGGCTAGTTTCAGGTACACTTAGGGGACTTCCTATATACCCAAAGGTATGTGGAAGTGATATTTTTTCTACAGGTACTGTCTAATGCAATACTACTCGAAGGGGTACCAATAGGGGTTACAAGGGTTTCCAACTAGGTGAAACAAAGTGTTTCCAACCATGTGAAACCATGTGTGTGTATTATTCCCCAATTGTGGTTTTCTTTGTTTAATGACAGATATTGTGTTGTTTAAATATGCTAGAACACGTCTCTAAAAAAAAAAATGAGCTTGTTAACCACGAAAAAATCTCTTGAAATCACCAAAAACAAACTTGTGAAAAAAACCCTAACTTCCACAAGAAATATGTAATAAAATATAATGATTCAAAATATGAAAAAAATTCCACATGTACTTCACTATGTCAAATCAATATTTTGAAAATTTTAGATTCTTAAACTTCACTGAAAAAACGTTACAGCGAAATGCCAAGATAAATGATTTCAGGAGTAGCCATAAACCTTGTCTTCCATGGACTATAGCTCTGAAAGTATAGCGAACTAGAACCCAAAATTTTGACCATTTGTACTATGATATTTCTCCTCAGGCTTCACAAAGTTTCACTATTTGAAACTTCCCATAAAAAGGTTATAGTGAAAATCCCAACATGACTCCTTTAAAACCGATTTCAAGATGAGTCGAAACCCTATCCTCCATAGGATATATCTCCGAAAGTATAACAAAACAGAACCTGAAATTTTTACCAATTGCACTTTAATATGTCTCCTAACTAACCTCCAAATTTCATTGTTTGAAGCATTCCAAGAAAAAGTTATAGCAAAAATTCCAATATAACTCGCTTGAAGCATCAAAACCCTATGATTGATGCTCTATTACCAAATGTTATGAATAAAAATTCAATGAATAACAATCCACTTCGAGGAGGAAACCTCCTTTTACAATATATTCAATGTACAAGATGAACTAATATTCCCTAATACTAGGTCTCCTTGGTATATATATATATATATATATATATATATATATATATAGGAGACAAATGGTACAATTATAGTGAAAGGGTACAATGAAGGGTTCTAACCTACCTACTAATATAACACTAGAAATGTAATAATTTAATTTATAGGGCTTAATAAGGGGTTGTATACTTAACATGGGGATTTGTCTAGGGCTTAACAAATTCTTTTAAAAAAGGCAATGTCCAATGTATTTTGAAGAAAGATAATATATCTTTAGTGAAGAATGTTATATTGGGTCTACAGGTTACTTATTTACGATGATCGACTCTATGATGTTGCTTCACCTTAGAACGACATTTGTCAGGGTTGAAATCACATGACCATATGAACCTTCTAAGAGTATGTATGTTGATTACACACTTATTTTTCTATAGTGTATGTTATATGCTATGCACTCATAATTTATTCCAATTAATTTTGTACATGTTTATTTTGTAGTGTCATTATCCTCTTTTTTTATGTGTAGTTGTGTGAACCATGAATTCTCTGAGGACCTGAAATGTTCCATATTGTACCACCCTGTTTTTGGTCCCTATGAAATATAATTTATTATTTAAATATGACTTAGTTTGGTGAGCCAATAAAGTTGAAAGGACCAGAGTGCCTAGAAATGTAATATATATATATGTATATATATATATATATATATATATACATCGTTGGTTGCAAGACGAACAAGGACAAGAGATGGGGGGCTATGATTCCATGAGAGATGGGGTCTAAAGGGGCTAAGTATTTTTATTATTATTCATCCATCTTGGTTTGAGTGGGGGGAATTTGGCGCATGAGTATCTTGGGGAGACCATGTTGTCTCTTTGGGTGTGTGAGTCTCTTGGGGAGACCACGTCCTTGCTATTTAAACCATGCCTTGGGATGTTTGAGGGATCTCATTCTAATTCTTTTGCTTAGAGTTTTCCAGCATTAATATTCCTAACCAGCAGCACCGAAGCCTTGGAGAGAAATAGAACAACTTGAGGGACTGCATGGCAGAGAAAGGGGTTCATTTGTTTGGGTTGTGCAGGATAAAGGGGAAGAGAGATGGAAATCATGATTGTTGTGTGGTTGGGAAAAACATGAGAGTGTGTTATCCAATTGCTGTGTGTTTTAGATTTGGCATAGGACCCATCCTTGTGGATTCATATCCCTAGATCAGGGGTGGTACTGCTATTGAAAGTGAATGGACAACAACGTCTATGATTGGGTGGAACATCCTTGGTTTGAAATCAGTTGGTGAATGGTTCAATTAAAGATAAGTGATCTTTGTGTTTTCTTGTATATTTATATCCCACTGTGTATTTATTTATGTCTGAGATGTAATTCTATGTGCAGGCTGGCTAGTTATTTGTGTGCATGGCATGTTGTTCATTTCTTGGATGGTTTAACATGAATCTTGTTTATTGCATGTGTTCCTTTCATGCTTCTTTGTTAATTTTTTGAACAAAAATTCAAAATCAGTTCAAGAAGTGCATTCTTGAGGTAGCGTGGCCAGCTTGTTGGTGGTTGGGTATTTCACATATTGGTATCAAAGTGAATATTTTTTCACTGTGTTGATGTCGAGTATGCCTCAGAACGGTCTTTAGAGATATTCTTCGTTGATGTGGCCCAGACTGGTGATTTGGGTACATAACGAATTAGTATCGGAGTGAGGTTTGCAACACCATGCCTTTGAAGGGGCTTGCTACATGAAAGAAGAAATTTTTTGGAGGTAGATTTGTTGATTAAGGTTGGTTGTCATTGATGTCAACCCTTGAAGAAATCCCCATAGCACAAAGGTTTAGGTAATGGACCCAATATTGTTTGATGTAAATATGACTCATTATTGTTTTGTCATGGTTGATAAGAAGTAAATATGG
>WSFP011444325.1:0-20292 GCA_009831015.1 Picea engelmannii | reverse complement strand
GGGACAATTAATTGTAGGTTTATAGAGAGAAGCCATGTGTTATTGAAGATGCCATATTGTGGGTTAGCCTAGGATAGGTCATCATTTGGTATCAGAGCGAGTTAAAAGATCTTTGAGGTTGGAGATCTTTTTCACTTTATGAAGGACAAAGAAGGACCAGTCCCAACCAGAAGAGAATTGGATAGGTTTTGGCAAGTTGTGAAGAAGGAGATCTGTAATAGGATTGTTGCATACAGTGATAGATAAGATTGAATTAGAGTGTGATGTAAGAAGCATGATTAAAACTAGAAGACATGTTGGTATACAATGGCGTGAGGTAATGGTCTAACACTTTTGTTATGATAACTTTGATTTAAAAGTGATTATGATTGTAGGTAGCAGCTATGAAAACCAAAGGAGCTATGAAAGAGAGTAAGTAAAATTTTGAAGCTGGTGACAGAGAACCCTCATGGTAGGAGGAGCTGTGGAAATTGGTGAAGAAGAGAGGACCATTGCAGTTCTCATAGGAAGTGAGAAATAGTATAGAAGCCTAAAGAGAAATGAGTTCTCAAGGATGTTCTAGGGAAGAGAACTAGGTAATACCAGAAGTAATCCTAGGGAAATCTTATGAAGGCATTTGAGTAACAAGTACATGAGATGGGTTCAGAAATAAGTCACTACAAAAGAAAGGAGGATACCAAGGAAATTGTCATAAAGAGGATGGGTAAGGAATAATTTGACAAAGAGATGGATGAGTTGAATATACAACTCAATCATGTGAAACAATTGCTACACAGGAGAACTGAGGAGAAGCAGAGGCAATGATGGAATTTGAGAAGAAAATTTAACTGATCTGTGATTCAACTATTTGATGAGAAGTTGAGGAAAATATTGTAGATCTTGAAGCACAATATGAGTTCTTGGATGAAGGAGGAGGAAATCATAGGAGTTGAGTTTAGATAGAGGTCATTGATTGTTGGCCCTTCACCAAGTTTTGAGGATCCTTGGACATTTTTTACCATTTTGGGACATCGACAGGCTGTCGAAGGGAGAGCGCAAGTCGAAGCGAAGATCGCAGGATTTCAGGTTTTGGACTTATGTAATGGGTATGGGGATGTCGGCCCATGGGTTTACCCATGCTTAGGCCTATTTTGTAATGTATAAATAGAAGTCTAGGCGATGTAAGAAGTAGTGAGTAGTGACTAGTAGTGACTAGTCAGTATGAGCCATTGTTGATAAGTGCACAAGTAGATCTGTGTGATTTGGATTTGTGCACGTTGTGTGAGACTTGCAAGGCTAAGTGCAAGCGACTGTAAAAGACTATGTAAGGCTCTGTGCCTAGATCTACTCGGGCAAGGAGGATCTGGCGAGGTGCACAGATCTCATGTCCTCTGTGGAGTTTATTTGGAGGCTTTTTGTATGTAAGAAGATTGAAAGAAGCTAATAAAGAAGACGAATAGTTGGTGGATGTAGCCCCAGTGTGGGGGTGAACCATGTATATTCTATGTTGTGAATTATTTATGCTTCTTGGTTGTTCTTTTGTCTATGTGATTCAATTCTTAGTGCAATGTTAGATGATAGATGAATCTAATATGATAGCTTAGTGCCAAATAATGTGACTGAATGCTAGATATGATCTATGTTGGTATGCTTAGTTCTTGAGTCTATTGAATCTATGTGAATTATCCGTTGATCTGTTGTTAGGATTTAACTGCGCTATGAATTAAGGCTGAATATTGATGAATCATAATTATTAAGTGCTCTGTTAAGGTGTTACAATCATAAATCTTTGTCCCAACTAAGGTTGCAGACACCTAAGTCATGCAACCACCCCTGCCTTTACCTCGGGTGAGACTTCATCTTCTTTGCAGGTGTTTCCAAAAGGGGCGGTAGTTAGGGTTTTTTTGGTGCATTGTTGTAGCATTCAACCTTGGGTCTTCCCCTGTGCCAACAAATGGTTCCGTTGCCAGGACTGAAACTATGATTGCTTGGAACTGAGGAAGAAGAAGCTATGTGCGAAAATCTGACCCAAAACTGTGAAAGATTTGTGCGTAGATCTGTTGCCCTGGTGCACAGTACTCTACTTGGATTGTGAAACTCTGTACTAAGAAGAGAAGTCTAATCTAAAGAAAAGAGGCAAGATCTTGAATCTTTGTGCTCTGAGAAAGGTAAGAATAGTGAAAATTCTTAGATCTGGAAACTTTGTGCTCTGCTGAAAGTAAGATTAGTGGAAATTTTTGTTTCAAGAATATGGATCTAGGTATGTTTGATAAATTTTGTCCTTGCCTGAAAACTAGGGTACAACTAGAAGAAAGAAGATTTGATATGAGTAGATCTGATAAGAATAGTGAAAGATATGTTATTCCTATGCATAGAAAGAATTTTTGGGCTAATAAATGGATGCAGGATCCTAGAAAGAATTTTTTGCACGTTAGCTACCATGATCCTAATGCATAGTACAAGAAAAGATGGGGATCATTTAAGAGAAAGAGAGGATTAACTCTTTGTTACAGTTGCAGAAGACCGGGACATCTTGCTAAGGAATTCTCTGGTAGAAGATCTAGTTGTCTTTGTTGTAAAGCTATGGATCATGAAGTTTTGGCTTGCCCTAGAATGATTTCTAAGGTTGAAAGAATGAATATGAGACAAGAAAACCCTGAGGAAGGTCAAGAAACTAAGATCATGGAAAAACCCTAGAAAGAATAAGAAATTGTACTATTGCAAATAAAAGAAACCCTAGATGATCACATAAGCATCAAATTACTAGAGATCTTCAAAGAAAAAGAATGCATAGAAACAAGAATAGGAGATTTTGACATTGACTGTGTTCTAGATGAGGAAACACAGGTGAATATTATGACAGAAAGAACTTGAGAAATTTTAGGAAAGCCTACTATGATTCCTTCATTGGGAGGAATAGGATTATTTAGAGGAAATTTGATAACCCTATGTGGAAGACTTACCCAAATATCTATGAGTGCTCATGGAACCTTGACAGAAGAATATTTTGAGGTTGTTAAATTTATTGAGAACAGTGCCCCATTTTCTATGTTACTAGGAAAACCTTGGATCAAAAAGGAACAAGACAGAAGAAAAGAAGAGGAAGTCTTAGAGCATAAGAAGCAAGAATTAAAATATTTCATGACTAGGAGGATCACACATTTTATTGATGAACAGGAGAATGGGTCGAAGTTATTCAGAACTAGAAACTTGAATGTCACAGTTGAAAGGAAACATGAGGACTTGAGACACCTATCTGTACAGGAGAGTAGAGCACCTACACCAGAAAGAGAAGAAGTATTTCCCTTGAACCCTAGTAAATACCATCAACAGTGCAAAGTTACTATGCCCAGAGAATATCAGAATCAGAATGGAAAGAGGAATATTGAGGCGAAGATCACCGAGAAGAAGGCTAGAAAGATCAATAAGAATAAAAAAAGGATAGAAAAGTTATAGAAAGTACCAGAAGGAACTACGTAGAAGGAAGGATTCTAAAATTTGAACTTCGTCAGGATATCAGTACAACACAGCATGACACTTCACCATGGCAAAGAAATATGACCATTGGAGGCATTATAACCATTAGCCTGACGACCCGAATGGTTAGAACAACAATTATTATGAGAAAACTCGCCATCAGACCGTTGGGACCACGCCGTAACGGACAAAACTACATTAATAAAGGCTTCTCGCATGCTAGAAAGATACGTTACCTAGTTGTCTACTTATTCCATTGAGCCTTGCACCGAGAACACTTTTTCCACTCGTGATTATCTGAGCTCACAGATTAGTTGATTTTGCACAATGATCATCGAGCTATCACCATCCATCCTGTTGCATTGAGTATTTTCTCTTCAAGTCGAGATATTCAACCAAGAGCTATCACCATCCATCCGATGTGCTCATATTTATGGCACACTAGTGAGTTACAAAATCAGGTGCACCAAAAATCGTTATAACTAATCCCTAATTAAAAATTGGTTGCTTTGATTATGAATATACTCTAATTGGTTCGTTGTTAGAATATATGTGCATATGTAAGAAACATTGAATTGGGTTTATAAATCTTGCTATAAAATACAATTTTGATTTAAATAAATTTTGACAACCAATCAGTGTTATACAATTAGTCAATCTTAGGTCCTGATCGCATACAACTAGTGCGCCCAGTTGTGGGCTAGGAGACTTATTGCTAAAATCCTTTAGTTATGGGTTTACGTAAGCACCTTTTTTGGTAAGCCTTTGGTGACAACCGAGCTCACGAGGTAATAAGGATTAAGCACTTGAGGCTTAATTATGTGGTTATATATAAGCGGATTTGTATTTAAGCCATGTTTCGAGCTTTTAGTCATATGAATGTTGGAGTCGGTTTATAATCACAGTGTCATAAGGTTGAAGACCTTAATTTAAGCCCTTTCCACTGATTTATAAGAACTAAAAACAATATTTATAACTATGGCATTTGTTGAAATATTTATAAGACCACTAGATACCAACTGAATTAAAATTGAACCAGATTGCTCATTTGAAAAATGAGCGATCGAATAGCCGATCGATGAATGTGATCGACAAATGAGGGGTAAATTCGAGACTCTATAGAACTATTTTTCCAGATTAAAGAAAAAATTTAACAGTAGCCAGTTTGCTTGTTACTGACAGAAAGATGTTTCACCTCTGTTCTATGGATAGTAATATGTTTAAGGTATGAATCCTTAGCTTTTGAGTAGTGATATACAAAGAATATCTTGGGACAACTTAATTGTAGGTTTATAGAGAGAAGCCGTGTGTTATTAAAGATGCCATATTGTGGGTTAGCCTAGGATAGGTCATCATTTGGTATTAGAGCGAGTTAAAAGATCTTTGAGGTTGGAGATCTTTCTCACTTTATGAAGGACAAAGAAGGACCAATCCCAACCAGAAGAGAACTGGATAGGTTTTGGCAAGTTGTGAAGAAGGAGATCTGTAATAGGATTGTTGCATACAGTGATACATAAGATTGAATTAGAGTGTGATGTAAGAAGCATGATTAAAACTAGAAGACATGTTGGTATACAATGGCGTGAGGTAATGGTCTAACACTTTTGTTATGATAACTTTGATTTAAAAGTGATTATGATTGCAGGTAGTAGCTATAAAAACCAAAGGAGCTATGAAAGAGAGTAAGTAAAATTTTGAAGTTGGTGACAGAGAACCCTCATGGTAGGAGGAGCTGTGGAAATTGGTGAAGAAGAGAGGACCATTGCAGTTCTCATAGGAAGTGAGAAATAGTATAGAAGCCTAAAGAGAAAGGAGTTCTCAAGGATGTTCTAGGGAAGAGAACTAGGTAATACCAGAAGTGATCCTAGGGAAATCTTATGAAGGCATTTGAGTAACAAGTACATGAGATGGGTTCAGAAATAAGTCACTACAAAAGAAAGGAGGGTACCAAGGAAATTGTCATAAAGAGGATGGGTAAGGAATAATTTGACAAAGAGATGGATGAGTTGAATATACAACTCAATCATGTGAAACAATTGCTACACAGGAGAACTAAGGAGAAGCAGAGGCAATGATGGAATTTGAGAAGAAAATTTAAGTGATCTGTGATTCAACTATTTGATGAGAAGTTGAGGAAAATATTGTAGATCTTAAAGCACAATATGAGTTCTTGGATGAAGGAGGAGGAAATCATAGGAGTTGAGTTTAGATAGAGGTCATTGACTGTTGGCCCTTGACCAAGTTTTGAGGATCCTTGGACATTTTTGACCATTTTGGGACATCGACAGGCTGCCGAAGGCGGAGCGCAAGTCGAAGCGGAGATCGCGGGATTTCGGGCCCTTTTATGGATTTTTGGGTTTTTGACTTATGTAATGGGTATGGGGATGTCGGCCCATGGGTTTACCCATGCTTAGGCCTATTTTTTAATGTATAAATAGAAGTCTAGGCGATGTAAGAAGTAGTGAGTAGTGACTAGTAGTGACTAGTCAGTATGAGCCATTGTTGATAAGTGCACAAGTAGATCTGTGTGATTTGTCTTTGTGCACGTTGTGTGAGACTTGCAAGGCTCTATGCCTAGATCTACTCGGGGAAGGAGGATCTGGCGAGGTGCACAGATATTTGTGTGTGAGACTTGCAAGGCTCTGTGCCTAGATCTACTCGGGGAAGGAGGATCTGGCGAGGTGCACAGATCTCCTGTCCTCTATGGAGTTTATTTGGAGGCTTTTTGTATGTAAGAAGATTGAAAGAATCTAATAAAGAAGACAAATAGTTGGTGGACGTAGCCCCAGTGTGGGGGTGAACCATGTATATCCTATGTTGTGAATTATTTATGCTTCTTGGTTGTTCTTTTGTCTATGTGATTCAATTCTTAGTGCAATGTTAGATGATAGATGAATCTAAGATGATAGCTCAGTTCCGAATAATGTGATTGAATGCTAGATATGATCTATGTTGGTATGCTTAGTGCTTGAGTCTATTGAATCTATGTGAATTCTACTTTGATCTGTTGTTAGGATTTAACTGTGCTATGAACTAAGGCTGAATATTGATGAATCATAATTACTAAGTGTTGTGTTAAGGTGTTACAATCATAGATCTGTGTCCCAACTAAGGTTGCAGACACCTGAGTCATGCAACCACCCCTGCCTTTACCTTGGGTGAGACTTCATCTGGTTTGTAGGTGTTTCCAAAAGGGGCAGTAGTTAGGGTTTTTTTGGTGCATTGTTGTAGCATTCAACCCTGGGTCTGCCCTTGTGCCAACAAATGGTTCCGTTGCCAGGACTGAAACTGTGATTTCTTGGAACTGAGGAAGAAGAAGCTATGTGCGAAAATCTGACCCAAAACTGTGAAAGCTTTGTGCGTAGATCTATTGCCCTGGTGCACAGTACTCTACTTGGATTGTAAAACTCTGTGCTAAGAAGAGAAGTCTAGTATAAAGAAAAGAGGTAAGATCTTGAATCTTTGTGCTCTGAGAAAGGTAAGAATAGTGAAAATTCTTAGATCTGGAAACTTTGTGCTCTGTTGAAAGTAAAATTAGTGGAAATTTTTGTTTCAAGAATATGGATCTAGGTATGTTTGATAAATTTTGACCTAGCCTGAAAACTAGGGTACAACTAGAAGAAAGAAGATTTGATATGAGTAGATTTGATAAGAATAGTGAAAGATATGTTATTCCTATACATAGAAAGAATTTTTGGGCTAATAAATGGATGCAGGATCCTAGAAATAATTTTTTGCACGTTAGCTACCATGATCCTAGTGCAGAGTACAGGAAAAGATGGGGATCATTTAAGAGAAAGAGAGGATTAACTCTTTGTTACAGTTGCAGAAGACCGGGACATCTTGCTAAGGAATTCTCTAGTAGAAGATCCAATTGTCTTTGTTGTAAATCTATGGATCATGAAGTTTTGGATTGCCCTAGAACGATTTATAAGGTTGAAAGAATGAATATGAGACAAGAAAACCCTGAGGAAGGTCAAGAAACTAAGATCATGGCAAAACCCTAGAAAGAATAAGAAATTGTACTATTGCAAATAAAAGAAAACCTAGATGATCACAGAAGCATCAAATTACTAGAGATCTTCAAAGAAAAAGAATGCATAGAAACAAGAATAGGAGACTTCGACATTGACTGCGTTCTATATGAGAAAACACAGGTGAATATTATGACAGAAATAACATGAGAAATTTTAGGAAACCCTGCTATGATTCCTTCATTGGGAGGAATAGGATTATTTAGAGGAAAGTTGATAACCCTATGTGGAAGACTTACCCAGATATCTCTGAGTGCTCATGGAACCTCGACAGAAGAATATTTTGAGGTTGTTAAATTTATTGAGAACAGTGCCCCATTTTCTATGTTACTAGGAAAACCTTAGATCGAAAAGGAACAAGACAGAAGAAAAGAAGAGGAAGTATTAGAGCATAAGAAGCAAGAATTAAAATATTTCATGACTAGGAGGATTACACATTTTATTGAAGAACAGGAGAATGGGTCGAAGTTATGCAGAACCAGAAACTTGGATGTCAAAGTTGAAAGGAAACATGAGGACTTGAGACACCTATCTGTACAGGAGAGTAGAGCACCTACACCAGACAAAGAAGAAGTATTTCCCTTGAACCCTAGTAAATACCATCAACAGTGTGAAGTTACTATGCCCAGAGAATATCAGAATCAGAATGGAAAGAGGAATATTGAGACGAAGATCACTGGGAAGAAGGCTAGAAAGATCAATAAGAAGAAAAAAACGATAGAAAAGTTACATAAAGTTCCAGAAGGAACTGCGCAGAAGGAAGGATTCCAGAATTTGAACTTCGTCAGGATATCAGTACAACACAGCATGGCACTTCGCCATGGCAAAGCAATATGACCGTTGGAGGCATTATAACCATTAGCCTGACAACCCGAATGGTTAGAACAACAATTATGATGAGAAAGCTCGCCATCAGACCGTTGGGACCTTGCCGTAATGGAAAAAACTACATTAATGAAGGCTTATCGCATGTTGGAAAGATACGTTACCTAGTTGTCTACTTATTCCATTGAGCCTTGCACCGAGAACACTTTTTCCACTTGTGATTATCTAAGCTCATATATTAGTTGATTTCACACAATGATCATTGAGATATCACCATCTATCCTGTTGCATTGAGTATTTCCTCTTCAACTCGAGATATTCAACCAAGAGCGTGTATGTCTGAAGAACTTATTGCAGTCAAAGATTCTGTGAAGGAGATACTCATCGACCTCATGACTAAAAAGGTAATGTATATGGGAATACAAGCTTCATCGACGAGAGGAGTGAAATCCTTCGTGTCGACTTCTCATGGATACATACCATCCCAAGCTACGACTGAGAAAAGAACCAAGCATAGAGATGACTTGGTGAATGCGAAGTTATAACCGTCCATCCTACCCGAGTACATCCCACCCCTAGTCAGTGTAGTGAGTCACGACAGTGTCCCGAGGGACTTCGACTACATCGTCATCACTGCGTATCTCCTGAAGGGGATACACGCAGTGAGACCACAGCTAGAGAGGATTCCAACCTTGAAGATTAGAGACTATAAATTAGGAGACCGTAAGAGATATGGCATTCTCGCATGTCACAAATATCTGACCAAGACGAAGATCATCCCTCAATCATGGACCATGAACCTTGCGTAGTCCACCCTTTTGAATGTAATGAAGATTCCACATTTTGGAAGGAACCAAGAGGTTAACGCTTGTGTTAATCTTTTGTTGTCATGCTTCCATGGTGGCTATCTATGGTTGGACATATGTATCACTATCGATACGACCTTGATCCATAGGATCACCAGACTGAGCATGCAAGGACCAGACCCACAAGAATTCTACTCAGGAAAGCTGCAGACCGTGCCTTGGCATAGAATATTAAAGAAACATACAACGATGTTGAGAAGGGGACGCAAGGCTACAAGGTAGCCTCCATCCAGAATGGTGCAATGTGCCTATCATGCCAATTAATTGCAGGACAGTTAGTAAGAAAGAACAGACCCACGCAGGTTACAGGGTTTGTCGTTGAACTTTGTTGGCCCTTTTTTATGGAAGGAAGCAAAGAACAAGGAAGAAAAGGTAAAAAGTGAACTTCGCGGGAGACACAACGACTGTCACTGGGTCGAAGTAAGCAAAAGAGAAGAAAAGATGGAGCGAAGTTCAGAAAAGAAAGTTATTAGACGAGAGGATCAAGGATGATAGATAAGAAAGGAAGATGGATCGAGGACAACTCAACAAGAGGAAAAATCCATCACTAGCACCACGCAGGAAGAAAGGAAAGACAGGCTGGCGAAGCCCTGGAAAAGCGGGTCAAGTTGACCTAGGGTTTTAGACACTTAGGGTTTTGATATTTAGGGTTTTGGCACCTAGGTTTTGGCCTAAGGCTGTCAGTGAGGTATTGTAATGTATAAATAAAGGTCAAGAGGACCTGGGTTGGTGAGCGTTGTTGTTGATGATCTAGATACAGTATTGAGAGAGATCAGTGTATTAAGAGAGAGAAGTGTTGAGAGAGAGAGAGAGCCTTAAGATATTGTAAGATATTCAGCTGTGTGCGAAGATTAGTCCTGCATCTGGGTGTGCAGGAAGGGGAGAGAAAGAGGGAGAGGAGAGAAGATCTGCTAGTTGAGAGCGTAGACAAGAACGGTATGCTTTACCTTAATAAATCATAAGCACAGTTTTGTGGACGTAGCCCTAGAGAGAGGGTGAACCACGTACATATGTTGTTGTATGTGTGATTGATGCTTTGATCTCTCTCGTTGTTATGTTGTTCTATGTTTTATTGTATTAGACCAGATCTATAGTTGTGAAGGATATATCTAGCTTGTTGAGTGATAGATACATTTTGTGTTGTTGTTGGGATAGATCCACTTGATATTCCCTTGGTTGTAGATATCTCTGTCCTGCTACCCCCTCATAGCTGCTTCGGGTGAGACTGCATCTGCTTCGCAGGTGTTGTCGAAAGGGCCAGTAGCTAGGGCTTGTTGGTACGCTCTTGGAGCTTAACCATGGGTCTGCCCCTGTGCCAACAAATGGTTTTGTTGTCGGGACAAGAATCTTCGTGAGGGAATGTCAAGGTGGTTCCCATTGAAGACAGAGATTCAAAAGTGTATCGAAGATCAAGAGAGGAACTTTACTAAAGCCCAGAATAAGAACCCTAAGTTGAGTACTGAAGATTGGCTACAAAGATACATCTTCACCAACATTCACGAGATCTTCTTTGGAGGAATCCACCAGGAGTTGTTTGAGTGGTTGGCTAGGTTAGCTGATACCCAGTTCGAGATCAGACCTAGATCCCTTATGGTGTGGAATCCAATGTTGATCCAAAAGTTCAAAAGAGTTGATAACGTTGTATCCAGAGCAGTAGATCATTATTTTGATAGTACCATTGGAGGGTATATCACCGAGTTTGTTGTTGATAGAATAGAATCGTATAGCCAAGATAAGAGATACTTTTTCAAAGGACCCACAGGAATTTGTTTGCACTTTCTAAAGATGAGAATCAAGATGTTGTTGCCCGGGTGGATTTGAAAAGGCTAATGTTTAAGAATTCAGACAATGACAGCAACACAAGAGCTGGAAATACGCACAGTGGAAGAATATTTCGAGGGGTTCACCTTGAGAACCTCTTTAAGCAAAACTACGAAGAATAAGGTTTCTACAGTGGAGAAGAGGAAGATCTGACAGATGAAGAACATTCAGAACCCGTGGGGCCAGAGGAAGAAGCAGCTAAAGAACTTCGTCGAAACGATCCAAAAACCTTAGGAAATGCGCAGAATATTGAAGTAAGTAATATCAAACCTCCTGTTGTTTCAGAAATGCTAAGTAATCATAACATTCCAAATCACGAGAGTCCACAAAGCACTATTACTAGTAATTTAACATCCACTCAGACAGGAAACCTAGGCAACTTCATGGTAGATGAGATGAGGCTCCCTATCTTTAGAGGAGATGGATCTGAAGATCCTGATCAGCACTGGTTCCTGTGTGAGTCCATATGGAACATTAAAAATATTACTGATGAAGTTGTTAAAAGAAACCAGTTTAGCACTACACTGAGATACCAGGCATTGAGTTGGTATATGAAGCTTGTCCAAGGACTTGCGCAACATAAGCCATTGAATGAGATTAAGAACACATTGATTGCACAATTTAAGAAACCTAAGTCAGAGTCACAATGTATTACAGAACTGAAGGAGATCAAGAAGAAGGTAGCCGAACCTGTTTGGGAGTTCGACAAGAGATTCAAGACCTTAACAGGAAGACTGACTTTTAAGATCCCAGATGAGCAGAACAAGGAATGGTTCATTGATGCCCTGTTACCACATATCAGATTTCCCTTGATGCAGCAGAAGATTTCTTCACAGGTAGAAGCATTGGAGATCGCCATGAAGCTTGAATCAACCCTTATGGGAGAATCCATCTCAGATATGAGTCAGATCTTGAGTCAGCTAACTATTTTTTGTCTATAGGTCGAAGACAAGAAGAAAGACAAGGGAAAAGACAAAAGGGAAGACATCTGGTGTGTCAGATGCAGATCAAAAGGTCATGACAAGGAGCACTACCCTCTATTCAATGAATACTTGGCCTTGGGAGATTCAAGCCCCTTGAAGCAAGTCACCTTACCTTGGTGCGAAGTATGCAAAAATCGACGTTGCCCTGGTGAGTGCTACTACATGTATAAATACGTTTAGACCCCTACAAACTTGTATTGCACATTCTATAAATTAGTAGGTCATGATGATAGATATTACAGAGCTTACGATCTCATGTATGAAAGATCAAGAGACATATAAAAGATTCAAGGAAAATTACATCAAGAAGGAAACAATGCACATTATAACTTCCCGGGAAAAGGAAACTTCAACCCTCGCAGTGGATATAGAGGACAAGGACGAGGAGGAGGAATGGGCCAAGGCCGAGGAAAAATAATCTGTTATAATTGTACGCAGCCAGGACATCTAGCAAGGGACTGTCAAAACCCTTGTACCACTTGCAGTTATTGTAACTCCTTTGAGCATGTCATTGAGGATTGTCCAGTATTATTGGCTAAGCTCTAGGAGAAACAAGGACCTCACCATAACCCACAAATACAATTGATCAAAGAAGAACCCCGCGGAGCGGATCCTAGAGTCGTTGTTATTACTTGAGGAGGTGACACTACAGGACAGGATAGAGTGAACCAAGGGAAGATTGCAGAAGACTCAGGAATCAAAAAAGTTGTAGAAAAGACCTAGATATTTGATTTGAAGAAAGAAAGGAAAATCTTTGAGGAAGCAAGGCAAGATTTCAAAGAAGATCAATGCTCTTCATCAAAAACATGACCAAAAATAAATGAATATGGAATGCCTCAGGAATTCGATCAGTCTGCTTTACCAGAATAAGGAAAATAGGTAAGCAAACTCATGGAATTTCTATGCACTTGTGTTAAGTTAATTCAATATAAAAGCATTGTACAAGAGTTGCAAAACTTAATCAGACAATATGAGCTAGGAAGGATAGACCCCCTATTGATCAAGGCAGTGCACCAAATCGGTAAGAAGAGAAGGACAAATAAAGAATTACACTTGAATGCTCAAATAGGAGAATATGATATAGACTATGTGGTCCTCGACTTAGGGTCGGAGGTCAATGCCATGACGAAGAAAACTTGGGCACTCATGGGAAAACCTAAGTTGAGCTATTCCCCTATCAGGCTTAGAATGGCTAATCAACAAGTTGTCAGCCCATTTGGATGATTAGAGCATGTCCCTATGGACATCGACGGAGTTAGAACCTTTGAAGATTTTGAGGTAATTGAAATTGTTGATGATAGTTTCCCTTACCCTGCATTGCTAGGAATTGATTGGGCCTTTGACAATTCTACTATTGTTGATTTAAAGAAAAGGTGTATGACATTTGAAAGAGATGGCCTTCAATTCATTTCACCCTTAGATCCATATGAGGGTCAGAGATACACAGATCCCATCAGAGAAGAAGATCGCACATACAAACTGGAAAACATATACAAATTGACAGCCAGACAGGAGGATTACATCAACCCTACAGTTGATGGGAATCTGAGCTGGGGAAGTGACAATGCATGTTCATCAGATTCAGAAGAAGCATTGGAGAACTGCCAGAACTAGATGTATGAAGTATCTACCAGAAGATGTGTTAGTTTAATCAGAGAAGTTCACTAGATCAACACAACAATAAGTAATTTACCCACATTTCATGGTTTGAACCCTTTAGAAACCTTCCTATCAGATTTTGAAACAAGTGTACCAATACAATATATATTGTTGGCAATGGATGAGGCTCTGAAATCCACACCAGCAAGATGGTGGGGGATGCATAAAAGAAATATCACAGAATGGACACAATGTCGAACCTTGATGACAACACGGTTCTTAGCACAAGTAGTAAGTTGCGCAGTAAGGTATACTGGTCGAAGTTGCCCAAAGGACCATGTGCGAAGCTACGAAGAGGCCTAGAGTGAAATTCCTCTAGAACAATGGGTGCACATATTCATTAACTCGTTGGACATGACCCCTATCATTTGGTACCTTCAAGCGGAGCTGCGCCTCATCACTGCAGATTGGGAAGGTATGATTCAGAATTTTGTCACCACCTTTTCATTTGAAAGTGAATATCCTTCAGTAAACCAATCATTGCAAACTGTGAGACAAAATATATTCAAGGAGGCATCCATCCTTCCTATGGAACAAGAAGAGGATGAATGGAATGCACCTCTCCATAAATTGAAGAGCTTCTACAACATCAATGCCGATGATGACGATGATCCGAGAAAGGTAAACATCACTGAGACAGAAGGACAAAGAGATGTGGAGGGACTAGGAGTTTAGCTATCATTTATTGGTCATCCAATCAAGATCAAAAAGGTAAATATTGGAACAGAGGAGACACCAAAGCTTGCCAATGTCGAAGATTATTGGGATGTTTCTACCATTGACAAGATTACGAAATTGTTGCATGAATATCAAGACTTGTTTCCAACCAAGTTCACTGATATGAAGGGTATCAAAGAACCTATGGGAGAGATGAGAATACCTTTGAAACCAGGTTCAAATCCAATCAAGCAAATTCCATACAGATTGAATCCAAAATACAAGGAAACAATGAAGCTTGAGCTTGACAGAATGCTAGAAGCAGGAATTATTGAACCTGTCAAAGAATTAGAGTGGATCAGCCCTATGGTGGTACAAGAAAAAAATACTGGAGAAATCAGGATATGTGTGGACCTTAGGAAGTTGAATGATGCCTGTTTTCATGACCCTTTCCCTACACCCTTCATTGATGAAGTATTAGACAACGTGGGAGGCCATGAGGTATATTCTTTTATAGATGGATTTTTAGGATACCATCAGATCCAGATTGCTAAGGAGGACTGCCAGAAGACCACGTTCACCATAGAATGGGGATCCTACCAATATACGATGATGCCATTTGGACTGAAGAATTCCCCAACCATATTTTCCAGGGTGGTGGTCGAAGCGTTCAAAGAATTTTTGTATAAATTTTTAGAAACATATTTTGATGAATGGACTGTGTTTAGTTTGTTGAAAATTCATATTGAATTTCTAAGGCTAATGTTGGATAAATGTAGGCAGTGTCAAATTGCTCTGAATTTGAAGAAGTGCATATTCTTCTCACCATTTGGAGTGTTATTAGGCCATATTGTATGCAAGCAGGGCTTGCTGGTTGATCCATCTAAAATTGCAATTATAGTTGATTTGTCACCTCCTACTTTAGTCAAACAACTGTGCATTGCGCTAGGACATACTAGCTATTACAGGAAATTCATTAAAGGCTATTCCCAAATCATAGCACCGATGGAGAAGCTATTGAAAAAGGAATGCTCGTTTGGCTAGACAAACGAATGCCAACAGAGCTTCGACACTCTGAAACAGAAGATGGTCACTGTGCCCATTCTAGATTTTCCAGATTGGAACAAGGAGTTTCATGTGCACGTCGATGCGTCTTCTATTGCATTGGGAGAAGTACTAGCACAACCGGGAGAAGGGGAGATTGACCATCCATTAGCTTTTGCTAGCAGGAAGTTATCTACAATGGAGATCAACTACACCACTACATAAATAGAAGGAATAGCCATGGTGTACGCGCTACAAAAATTTCTCCACTACTTGTTGGGAGGACACTTTAAAATGTTTATAGATCACTCCGTGCTGAAATACCTGGTCAACAAGCCAGTGTTGGGGTGGGTGGATATGCAGATGGATTTTGTTGTTTCAAGAATATGATTTTGAAATCATCGTTAAGCCAAGAAGAATGAACAAGGGATCCGACCACCTGTCGAGGTTGGAAAATGGAGAAGATCCCACTAGTTTGGAGGATACACTACCAGATGCACAACTTCTCTCCATTAGAAATATTGATGACCACTTCGCAGACATTTTCTAGTTCCTGTGAACAGGAATGGAATCTAGTGAGTTTACAATTCCCCAAAAGAAATAACTAGTGGTGCACGCTCTATAATTTTCACTGATAGTTGGTCAGCTATACAATATGGGACCTGATGAGATACTAAGGAGATGCATTATGGAGACAGAGTGACCATGGATCCTCATAGAATCTCATGAAGGCATCGCAAGAGGACATTATGTAGGGAAAGAAACTGCACAAAAGGTTCTACGAGCTAGCCTTTGGTGTCCTACCTTACACAGAGATGTTAAGGATTATGCTAGATCTTGTTGTGTGTGCCAGAGAGTTGGGAAACCATCCATACGAGTAGAAATTCCATTAGCACCACAGATGACCCTACAAGCATTTTAAAAATGGGCCATTGCCTTCATGGGACCCATAAACCCACCAGGGAAGCGTACAGGAGCCAGGTACATCATTACTGCGACATAATACTTAACTAGATGGGCCGAAGCTAGTGTAGTCAAGGACTCTAGTGTAACTACAGCTGCGTGATTTATATTTTATGACATAATAACCAGGTTTGGATGACCCGAGATCCTTATGAGTGATCAAGGCACACACTTCATCAATAAGACAGTTGAAGCCCTGACTGAAGAATTTGCAGTCCACCATCATAAGAGTACACCTTACCATCCATAAGAAAATGGGACAGTTGAAGCATTCAACAAGATATTGGAGACATACTTGACGAAAATTTGCAGTACGAATAGGGATGCCTGGAATCTAAAGGTGCCTGCAGTACTATGGGCCTATCAAGCCACTTGCAAGAATTAACAATGCATACCCCTTTGAAATTGGTTTATGGCCTCGAAGTTGTTGTCCTAATGGAATAATTGGTACCAAGCTTAAGGATTGTTTCATTTACAGACATGGATGATACTGGTGTTGTTCGCGAGAGGCTTGCACAACTGGTTGAAATGGAACAAGACAAATTCATTGCAGGATTCCACCAGCAGGTTCAAAAGGAACGAGAGAAGGAATATCATGAAAGGCACATCAAGAATAAGGCACTTAAGCAAGGTGATTTATTACTGGTATATGACAATAGGTTTATAAGACACCCAGGGAAGTTCAAAACACATTGGCTTGGACCATATGAGATCGCCTATGTTACAGAAGGAGGAGCTGCACAACTGAAAACATTGAAGGGAGAATGGAAGGAAGGATTGGTGAATGGGAGTCGGCTGAAGTTGTACTATGACAACCAGTTGCCTCGCAGTTCTTAGTAAAAACAACTGGAAAAGGTTCTAGGTACCAGGTGTAGTTGAAACTGGGTACCAAAAATAGAAAAGACAGTCTACACAAGGAGGAAGAGGAGGCATAAAGAAGAAAGCAAAGGCTGCCCTGCGCATCCCAAAGTCAAAGCAAATCAGAAGGATCAAATCAAAAGTGCCTCGGGATGAGTCATAGGTGAGTGTTGGGGGCCTGTTGGTACTTGGTTATGGAAGGAAGCGAAGAAAAAGGAAGAAAAGGTAAAAAACGAACTTCGCAGGAGACACAACGACTGTCACTGGGTTGAAGTAAGAAAAAGAGCAGAAAAGATGGAGCGACGTTCGGAAAATAAATCCGTTGGACGAGAAGATCAAGGATGATAGATAAGCAAGGAAAATGGGTCGAGGACAACTTAGCAAGTAGAAAAATCCATCACTAGCACCACGCAGGAAGAAAGGAAAGACAATCTGGTGAAGCCTAGAAAAAGAGGGTCAAGTTGAGCTAGGGTTTTAGACACCTAGGGTTTTGGTATTTAGGGTTTTGGCACCTAGGTTTCGGCCTAAGGCTGTCGGTGAGGTATTGTAATGTATAAATAAAGGTCAAGAGGACCTGGGTTGGTGTGCGATGTTGTTGATGATCTACCTACATTTTTGAGAGTGATCATTTTATTAAGAGAGAGAAGTGTTGAGAGAGAGAGAGCCTTCAGATATTGTAATATTTTCAGCTGTGTGCGAAGATCAGTCCGGTAGATGGGTGCACAGGAAGGGGAGAGAAAGAGGGAGAGGAGAGAATATCTTCTTGTTGAGAGCACAGACAAGAACTGTATTCTTTACCATAATAAATCATAAGCACATTTCTGTGGATGTAGCCCTAGAGAGAGGGTGAACCACATACATTTGTTGTTGTATGTGTGATTGATGCTTTGATCTCTATTGTTGTTATGTTGTTCTCTATTTTATTGTATTAGACCAGATATATAGCTGTGAAGGATAGATCTATCTTGTTGAGTGATATATACATGTTGTGTTGTTGTTGGGATAGATCCACTTGATATTCCCCTGGTTGTAGAAATATTTGTCCTGCAACCCCCTCATAGTTGCTTCGGGTGAGACTGCATCTGCTTTGTAGGTGTTGCCGAAAGGGCTAGTAGCTAGGGATTGTTGGTATGCTCTTGGAGATAAAACCTAGGTTTTTCCCCGGTGCCAATAACCTCATTGGGAAATGCGTGGAAAGCCTACAGATGAACTAGGTAAAGAAACTAGTTAACCAACTCGAACTAGATTTCCCTGAAACTCAGGATCATGGCTATGAGTTTCACTTCAACTGGCTCTTGATCCTCATTGCATTTACTTCTTGGGAGATGCTGGAAGGTGCGACCTTCCCTGACATCGATCCATTCGAGCCACTTGCTGTGAAGTTCACCACGCTCTGGTATGCGAGCGATATGGGAAAGCAGTGGTAGTCAAATGTAGTATTTCATACCTACTATCTACAGCTTAGGCGGGCTATTGAGTCCTTCCCTCATATGATGTCGAACACCCTGGACAAATTAAGGTCAATTATGAAGTTCTGTGCAGATAGGCATTTTATTTACATTACTGTGCACATCGATGAAAGAAAATAATAACTTCACTACTACTACAAGCTCACTACAGAGGGCTTGGAAGAAATCATTAAAGACTAGCCTGTAGAACTCCTTATCCCTGATGACCCTACAGAGTTGTCTGGCCCAGAACTCATTGGAAATACGGTGGTTACTCACGAAGAGTATGATGCCCCAAGTAGTAGGAGGAAGAAAAAGAAGCAAGATGTACAAGAAATACACAACACATCAGAAGAGACCGCATCTGAGTGACCTAGCGGAGGAGGTGATGACGAAGTGAACAAGTAGGAAAAAGAACAAGAAGAAGATAAGCAAGGTGAAGTAACACTGCCACAGAACCTCCCTGATGACATTGATCCATCTAAGAAAAGGAAGGTCTCCCCCACAAAACCATCATCGCGGAAGAAGTCCAAATCCAATAAGCCAAAGATGCAGAATGTACTCATAGGCGATGGCTTTGACTTCATTATTTCATCTGTACGAGATGCCTCAGAAAATATTTTGCAAAGAAATGAAGAAAAATGAGAAGCCATGTACGATAGAATTGAAACAGAACTAAGAGGTGTACAACAAGCCCTGTATTCGAGCCGTGCAGTGTCCACTACGCCCCCTCCATCAAAAGAACCAGAGTTGTGAAATGAGCCTACTCAACTCCACAGACTAGCTGATGTGACTGAAGCTTTCCTTCATCGAGCACAAGATGAGAAAGAACAGGCCACAATGGCCTTAAAGCAAGAATAGGAGGAAGTTATAGAGCAATGCAATATTGCGCAATAGGATAAGGATGCTCTTCAAGTGAATTTATAAGAAGAGAGAGCGCAGATCCAATAGGAGAAAGAAAAGTTTCTCATGGAGAAGGCTAGAGTAAAAGAAGCAATCACCAGAGCACTTCGCTCTATGACGGGATTATAACAGAAGTAGGAAGAACCAGTAGAACACCAAGTATCGCAACTCACATAAACCATCGAGAAACTTCATCATAGAATCACATATCTAGAGCTCAGAACAGTGCCCAGTACTCCACAGGATGTGAGAGATCAAAGAGAAGCGAATTCCCGAGGCATAGTTGAAAGAATCAAGAGCCTCGCCATGAAATGTAAAAAACTGAGTGATCTCAGTGCCAAAACTTATGAGCAACTCACTGAGGATCCTGAACTGAAGGAACTGGAGTCACAACTATAGGAGGCGAAGCAACAAGAAGAAACAATACAAGCACAACTGAAGCCCCAGTCAGCCATTGAGAGGATGAAGCGATCCCAAGAACAGTGCACTGCCCAACAACAGGTCCACACCATTCAGAATAGAGTCATGGAAGTAAATCAAAGGATCCAACTAATATAGGACGAGGCTTACCAAATATTCGCAGAGATTGAAGGTTGAGGAGTAGAACTGGAGCAAGTCGTCACTGCAACTGAACAAATCTTAGAGGGAACTGTCAACGAAGCAGTAATCTAAGAGTTTGTTGAGCAAGAGGTCGTGGCACAACAACATGTTCAAGCCGCTCGAGCCAAGATCGAGTATTTTGAGGTAGAGATACCTAGATCAGAGTGACTCGGTA
>WSFP011444324.1:0-20292 GCA_009831015.1 Picea engelmannii | reverse complement strand
CCAGTGGAGACATTACATTCTTGGGAAGGAGACAATCATCCACACTTATCACAACCCACTACAGTTCATGCAGACCCAAGGAAAATTGTAGAATGACCACCATCAGAAGTGGTCCACATACTTACAACAATTCCACCTCAACATCAAGTATAAAATAAGAAGTACCAATCGAGTTGTTGATTACCTCGGTTGACCTCCAGTCATCACACTCACCATAGTGCTAGACTTTTGCGGCCACGAGACCTCTAGATGGCCCCACCTCTATGAGACAAACCTTGACTTCTCCACCACTTACCAAATGTTGGGCGCCAACTCAGTGGTCACTAATTTCCACCTTCAAGACAGGTTGTTGTGTTGTCTGGGCCATCTATGCATTCCATCAAGAGAGCACGTGAAGCTAATTTGGGAAACTCACTACAGTCAGGTGGCAAGACACTTTGGCATCAAAAATATAGTGCCAGTGCTGCAGAAACATTTCTACTGGCCGAAACTTTGACGGGATGTCGAAAAATATATCAGGTTTTTCACCACTTGCGCTATTGCCAAACTGACCACTAAGAAACATGGCCTGTACACTCCTCTTCTACTCCTGACAGGCCGTGGGAATCCATCTCAATGGACTACATGTCGGGCCTCCTGTCCACCAAGAGGGGAAATGACTGTCTTTTTTGTTGTTGTTGATCTCTTTTCCAAGATGAGGATTCTAGCTGCCTGCAAGAAGAACATCATAATATAAGCCACTGCCAAGCTCTTCTTTGAATGAGTATGGGTACATTTTGGGATCCTACCAACCATTATCTCGGACCGTGACATTTGTTTCTTTAGCACATTTTGGTCAAGACTCTGGTCACTTCTAGATACCAAGCTCACCAAATCCACTTCCTTCCACCCTCAGACAAATGGCCAAACCGAGGTCGTCAATTGGATGATCATACATATCCTGCACATGTAAAATTAAAAATATCCCCGCACATGGGATGAGAGTCTTCCCTATGTCCAACATAGCTACAACTGAGCCCTGAATAACTCAACTGGACACATCCCCTTTCAGGTGGTGTTGGGATTCCAACCATTGGGCCCCATGGATGTTGCGCTACCCCTGATGGCCACCTCGGCCGACTCGTCCCTTGCTCCACCAGAAGATAACAAAGCCACCCAGTTCATTGAGCAGATCCAGCACATCCACCAACATGTTCAAGATATTCTACAAAAGTCTAATGCAAAGTACAGGCAACACCATGATCAACATTGGCTGCCACATAAGTTTCAGGTGGGAGACAAAGTTTGGTTTCACTTGCAGAAAGAACACCTCACAGGGCCCCATCAGTAGCTTCAAACACTTTTTTATGGGCCATACACCATCACCAAGTTTGTGGGTGATAATTATTTTGAGCTCAACATTCCCCCTTTCCTTGGCTTGCACCCAATCTTCAACGTGGCTCTCCTTCGGCCATATTTCCTACCATTATTGGACACCTCAGAGATAACAAAGCAGTTGACACCAACAGAGCTCAAACTTGAATGCATGCAATAGGAATGAAATGATCATATTGTGGACACACAGATCAAGGGCACTCGACAAAAAAGGACCCATCTTTATCGAGTCGTCAAAGCAGGGAAGCTCCTGCACCAAGGCAAGTGGCTCACCCAGAGTCAAATTCAACAAAAATTCCTCATCTGATGGGGGAAATCAACGAAATGGAGAAAATTGATTCCTAAGGAGGGAGGATTGTTTCAGGTGGATATCGGTGGCCACCCACCTTTTCCAACTCGCTCAAAACAATTTTCTGGCAATTTTGGCAATTTACTATTTTTAGCAGTTTTTAACTTCCAGGGCCATTTTGAGGGCCTAAATGAAGGTTTTTCGGGATCAAGATTCTTAATGATATCCAAACGCCCTGATTGAGCCCCCAAAATGAATATCCTCGACGATAACTTTCCAACGGGCTATCGTGCGCCTAAAACGAAGATCGTATACACAAGTTATGACCTTGGGAAGTTGATGTACTAACCTACCCAAACAAGGCCCACATGACTTTTGGCACTTCATCTCCTAGGGTTAGGTTTTTGGATGTCTAGGGTTTTTGAAGTTCCTATTTATTATAAAAATTCCTTCAAAGCCTCATTGTAATCATATTCTTGCGAATGAGCACAGTCGTCACATCTCTTCTCAGAGATAAGCCACCACCATTCCAATAAGCTTGTTTTCTGCTGCATTTTACAGTTTCAGCTTATTTCCTTATTGAATAGAAAACCAATTTTATTGTATCTCTGTTATTGTGTGTTAAGAATATTTTAATAATCTGTATTCATTTTGTTCTACTCATAAAATCCGGATCATGCACGGTTTACTGGGAGCTTGGGTCTCCTCAGTTTCATCAGCGAATCTTAGTTTGCTTCTCTTCTAAGATGTTGGGTAACTAATTGATGAATCTGTTGATTAAGGTTGGTTTTCATTGATGTCAACCCTTGAATAAAGTCTGGTAGCACAAAGGTTTGGGTAATGGACCCAAGTTTATTTGATGTAAATATGACTCATTATTGTCTTGTCATGGTTGATAAGAAGTACAAATGGATGAACTCCAAAGTGGTCCCCTTATGGTGAAATCCCTCACGGGAAGATGCTTTGTGGATTGAGTTATCCTAGAAGTATGGTTAGAGAAAACATGATTAAATGTGGAAAAATGAAATGAAGGTCAATGAATTTGTGAGTGAAACTATCCTAGATGTATGGTGCTTGTCATGCCATTTCCGATGGTATGTGGAATGTCACATAACTCCTCACAGTTAGAGAGTTATGGCCATGTGAAGTTGGAGGACCCTCATGAGTCATCTAGAAGCCCCAAAAATTCAAAGTGTTTGCAAAAGAAATTATTTAAATAATAAAGTTAATGGAGAACTCCCTAAAATAAGTAAAGTGGGATGCTACATGAAAGTATAAATAAGAGGAAAGGCTCTCTCATTTAATCACACTTGAACACATTGAATATCTTTTGTTGTGTGAGGCTTATTGCTAGTACTCATTGATACATCTGAAGTTGCGGAAGTCTGAGGTAGTATGAAGGGTTGACAAAAAAATAAACCCTATTTTTTGAGGCGTACGTGGGTTGACAGTGTATTAGGGTGTGTATAGTACGCGATATGATAGTTTATTAGGGTGCGTACGTATGCGGGCTAGCAGTGTATTAGGGTGCGTACATGTTGGTAAAGCTATGGAAAATCGAGAAGATGAAGATGCAGAGGTTCTAGATTCTGAGATCAAGCTCCCAAGAAGGTCTATAGTGCTCAGATACATTAGATCTATCCATTGGTTCAAAAGGTATGTCTTATTTCTATGAATAGTTGGATTTTGATGTATGCATGAGAAATGGTTATGGAGATTTGAGAATTCTCCCCAGAGAGACTAGTGGTTACATGGGATCTTTTGTATAAGTCAGATCTACAGAAATATAGTGTTGGCATATTTATCATTGATACTTCTTGTTGAGGCACATATTGTATTTCTTGGCATATGGATAATAATTTTTGTGGTATATGGTTGAGATCTTGTAGTGTTGATGTATTGAGAGGATGAATATCAGAAAGGGTTTGAAGTCTAGATCATGTGACAACTGTTATACTTATTCATGATTATACACACTCATGTCACATGACTAGAGAGAGATATGTATGAGGATGCATGCAGAGGGTATGGATTCAGTTTGGATACAGTGACAGGTTACAGATCTATGTAAAATAAGTTATAGAGGGTCAGAAGTTTTCAAGAGAAAGGAAACCCTAATTTTCAAAAGGCATACACAGGCTACATAATAGTTTGGTCACGTACATACATGGGTTGCATAAAATATAAGGCACGTACATACATGTTTTGCAACACTACAGGTCACGTACCTATTGTATTTTTGTTGAAACATGTTCAGTTCAGGTACAAATTGATTACATGGGAGTTGTACAGGTTGGATATAGGCCAGTGGTACAGGTTGATACAATTGTATAGTGGTATATCTCACAGTGATAGTGTGACAGTGGTTTCATCATTCTACCTCTACGTCAGGGCAGTTGGACGAGGCAAGGAT
Source organism: Picea engelmannii (assembly GCA_009831015.1). Lineage (NCBI taxonomy): Eukaryota > Viridiplantae > Streptophyta > Pinopsida > Pinales > Pinaceae > Picea > Picea engelmannii. The sequence continues at coordinate 16,216 of WSFP011444324.1, read as the reverse complement.
AGGTGGTTGTAGCCACCTTTCGGTTGTATCTAGAGAACTTAGGGGGTTGTAGCATCCTTCTGTTTGTAGCCAGAGAATTGGGGAGTTGGAGCTTCCCTCAGGTTGTAGCCTGAGAAACTAGGGGTTTGGAGCCTCCTTCCAGTTGCAGCTGGTTAACAAAGAAAGTTGGTGCTTCCAATGAATGTAATTCTTCAAGACATATAAGAAAAAACATTATGTGTTTTTCTCCCGCCTTGGGTTTCCACCCGCCTTGGGTTTCCACATAAAACACTAGTGTACTATGTATGTGTATGATCGTTCATTTGTTCATTTCTTATTTACTCTGTAGTTATTGGATGATAATGCTACATTGATATAACACTTGGATTATATGTTTAAAAAGGATTAAATTTCTCTATTACTAATTCAACCCCCCTTTCAATAATCCAACAAAATCTTCAATTTCTTTTCCTTTTCTCATTTCAACAACATCTCCTCCTCTCACCTCTGAACTATGAAGTGTTGATTTCTCAACAGATAAAGGAATATCTCCTTTAGGGTCCCTGGGAATGTTTGTTGAAATCAAGAAGGAATTCTAGTTTCTGTTTAAATTTCTGAGCTCCTTAACCACCAATATCTTAATCAGGCAAAAATGGAATGGGTTCTTCTTAGCTGGTTAGCTTTGGCTTGGAAACCGTTTTCCATAATTCCCATGCTTCGACATAGGAAGAAAGTTAAATTTAAAGGACTTCTCCCTGTGAAATGCATCAGAATCCTGATGTGATATTGATGCACCTTGTCGAATCTCCCCTCATAGGTGAAGCACTTTCTGATTATCTTCAGAAGTTTCTCAAAAGGTTCCAGAAGATACTCACTGGGAATGTTGGCTCCAATTTTCCAATTTCTATATCCATGCTTGATGAGATCAATATAACATGAAGTATATAATGGCATACTTTTAAACCATTTTTCTCCCTGCATAGGAATCTTCGTTGCAGCTGATATAGTTTCCTCTGTCAATTGAAAAGTGATTCCTGCAATAGTTGCACTGACATCAGTAAAATTAAGGGTGAACTGTTTAGTTAGCTGTACATTATATCCTTGAATATTTTCACAGAAACGTATGCATCCTGCTTATTCAAAGGACACTCTGATCGTCGGGTCTACGTTTATCAACTTCAAATCCTGTGTTTCAAACCTCACCACCTTCCCGCTTCTTGCATTCTTTTACTTTGAAGAGTTGCCATGATGTTGGTGTATGTCAATTTCAGGTGTGCAACAAATAATTGTAATAGTCTCTCTGTGCAATGAATAATAATAGTAACTTTTGCACGATGTGCAGGAAAAGGTAGCAATAGGAAACTTTGCGCAGCAAACAAATCAGTGGAAGAAAATTCGTCGTAGTGGAAAACTCGACGTAGCAGTAAAAAGCAAGGAAAAACTTTGGCTTAGCGGAAAACTCGACAAAAAACTTGGCGCAAGAGTAGGTAATAAGAACTTAGCTTAGAAGAAATAAGGATGACTGTGTGAAAAACAAACTAGTTCCAGAAGCTAATTTGCAACGGGCTCCTAGGAAAACTCTTGAACAATGATTGAAAGCAATGGAGGATACATAACAAAATCAAAATAACAGATTTACATAGCGACTCACAACACACAATATTTACGTAGAAAAAGGATTCAGAGCTTACTGGAAAATCTATGGACGATGCACAAGTTTTGAAAGTGATGGAGAAACATGAAGGGTGACCAATATTTAAGCTTGAACGGATAAGGAATGAAATTATGAAAAGGGACGAAAAATCCATGGCGACAAGATGTTTTAAAGCAGGCTAAAGATTTGTGCAGTGAACTTGTGCAATGGGTGCTCCTTTGAAGTGTGCAATGGTACAAAATATATGGAGTTCCATAATTGTTCACTTTTCTGACTTCATGATTAGGTAATTATGACCCACAATATCTTTTGACATGACATTTATCCTAACCACTTGATTCGATCTTGGTACCCAAATTCCACTTTTTCGACATGACTCGAGACTTAGGAAAGTAGAATTTTACAACTTAGAAATGATGAACCTTACACCCTTTTACCAACTTATGGACAAACCCCTTACTTGACATTTCAAACCATTCTTTATTTGGTAATTTAACTCATAAATTTTGACACACTACCTGTGAGTTATTCAGGAAAGTTTTGACTTTTATAAATATCAAGACATGACTCTAAAATTTTTTAGACAAACCTATGACTCTAACTACAAAAAACATGGTGCTAACAATTGGCTCCAATGGGGATGCTATCCTCCTAGTGAGGTAGCAAAGAACAATAGACCAAGTGCCTGACCATTGGGTTTAAAACTCCAAACTGATAAAACAAACTTATTTACAAAACTCTTTTGACACAACTTTGAATAGACTCAACATAAACAGAGGGCCTTCACTTTGGGCTTCAATTTTCTGTTGATTATTGATTCAAAATGCTTCATCTGAAAAAAAAAAAATGGTTATTTACAATGGCATGAGGAGATTGATTTTTTTTTAAACAAGATAGTGTTTGAGAAACCTGCCATTTACAAGTCCTCAACCAATAAGATCTCCATTAAACTCCTGCAACAAATAGGCATTGTTCCCATGGTATGCAACAATATTGAAAGGTCCCAACCAAAGATGATCAAACTTCCCATGTTTCCCTCTGTCTTCATTCCTTGCATCCCACTTCAGTACCAAATCATTCACCTTGAAATCATCTTCCTTATTATGCCTGTCAAAATCTCTTTTCATTTTATCTTGGTGTAGTTGTGATTTGTTGAAAACCTATTCTCTCATTTGTTGTACATGGATTAATTGGTTTATCCTCCTTAGAGCATCATTTGGTTCATCTTCTTGTTCTTGCAACATCCTCATCACTGGAAGTCCTAATGAGGTAGGAAAAATTACCTCTGTACCATATACAATCTGAAAAGGTGATGTAGAAATAGACCTTTTAGTGGTAATCTTATCAGCCCATAACGCGTAGATGAGATTTTTGTGCCAATCTTTCTTATTTTCCTGTAGAAGCTTCTTAATAATCCTAGTCAAGATTTTTTGGATGATTCAGCCAACCCATTACCCTGTGGGTAATAAGATGTGGAATGGCCAAGATTTATATTATAGTCATTGCTGAATTTCTCCATTTTCTTAGATTTGAATGCTGCTGCATTGCCAGTAATGATCTTGAATGGACAACCAAATCTAGACAAAATACTGTTTTCTAAAAAAATGATGATAACTATATCAATAGCTTTCCTTGTGGGGACTTCTTCAATCCATTTGGTGAAGTAGTCTGTGGCTGTCAATATCCACTTATGCTAAGTTGAGGATGGAAGATGAATTTCTCCTATAAAATCAAGGCCCCATTGCATGAATGGTTCTTTGACAGAGATATACTTTAAAGGTAGAGGCTGCAACTTTCTTTTTCCATAAAAAATATGGCATTCATGGCAACTAGAAACTTCATTGTATACATCAGAAAAAATACTAGGCCAATAGAACCCTACCCTCAGTATTTTGTGCACAGTGGTCTTCCAATAATGATTCCCCCCATAGTCACCTTTGTGAAACTCTTTGATATATTTTTTCATTTCTTCCTCCAACAAACAATTTAGCAATATCCCACCTGGATATTTCCAATACAGAGAACGATCTAGAATGCAAAACATCACTTCTTTCAATTTTAAAAATCTAGCTTTGGTTTTGCTTAACTCAGGAGGAGCTTGTAAATTTCTTAGTACATAAATAATATCAAGATATCAAGGAGAATCAAGGAATTTTTGGGATACCTGTGGGATTGTTTCTTGTTCTAAATTTTCTGATAAGTCAGCAATGAAATTGATTCCCAAGACATCAAAAATGGATTGCGCCATCAACTTTTCAACCCCCTGACCTTTAATCAACATTGTAGGTTTGATATCTAGGTCATACTCCAACATCACTACTATCCATTTTCCCCTTTTCCCTTCAGGATCAAGCTGAGTCAAAATATCTTTTACATAATTTCTAGGCACATAAGCAATGACATGGGAATGCAAGATATAAGTTCTAAATTCCTTAAGGGCCTTCATTAAGGTGTATGCCTACTTTTCCATTATGTCATACTTTAGTGGGGAGTCTCTCAATGTCCTAATATAATAGGCTATGGGTATTTCAAAGTTCTGATCACATTTTTGCAACAAAACACTAGTAATGGTGTGTTCTGAAGAAAAATAAAACAAGATAAAATCTTTTGCAAAATTCGGGCTGGCCAACACTGAAGATTTGGTCAGTGCCACTTTAATATCTTCAAAATAATTCCTAGCTTTAGGATTCCATTTTATTTCATTTCCTTTCCTGAGCATATTTGTGATATACTTTATGATCCCATCCAAGTTAGGAATAAACCTTTTCAAAAAATTTACTTTTCCTAGGAAAGACTATACCTCCTTCTTGCTCCTGGGTGTGCCAATTTTCAAAATTTCTTCCCCTCTACTGGGGTCTATCTTTATCCTTTCCTTTGAAATGATTTGTCCAAGTAATTTTCCTTCTTGAATTCCAAAATTTGAGTTTTTTGGATTCAATGAGATGTCAAACTTTCTACACTTTTGGAAAACCCTTCTTAGATGTTTGAGATGTTAATCATCAGAATATGAAAATACAGTGATATCATCTAAGTAAATAAAAATTAACTTATCTTTTTCATCGGAAAAGGCTATGTCCATGGCCCTTTGGAAAGTTACTCCTGCATTCATAAACCCAAAAGGTTTTTTTGCATACATGAAGGTTCCCCAAGGTGTTGTAAAAGTAACTTGTCTTGGTCATCAGGAGGCACCATAATCTGGTTGTATCCAGAGAAACCATCAAGCATTGATATCTTTTGATATCCCACCATCTTTTGCAGGATGTAATCCATCTTAGGAATTGGATAATTTTCTTTGAGAGACACCCTATTTAGATTTCATAAATCTAAACATAACCTGATCTCACCACTTTTCTTCCTGACAGGAACTAGGTTAACCACCCACTTGGAAAATCTTAAGGACACAACAATTTTGGAATCAAACAACTTCCTTACCTCCTTTTCAATCAATGCCAACAATAGAGGGTTTATTCTCCTCAACTTTTGCTTGAATGGTTTATGATCATCCTTGATGAGAATTGCATGCTGAATTACCTTAGTGTCATAAACCTTTAAATCTTCATAACTCCATGAAAAGACATCAGGGAAATACTTCATTAGGCTGACATACCTCTGTTTAATTTATGGACTGAGTTTTTTTGACAGTTTGATGATCTTTGGATCCTTCTAAGTCCCAATGTTGCAATCTTCTATGCCTCATCATTTGCAGTGATTTTAGGATTTATGGCTACATGGTTGTTGTCAAAAATCTTTTCCAATGGGACCAAGCCTTTGGGAATAATGTTGTTTTTGAGTTGCACTATATATCTTCCATCAATCTGATTCGGAAAAAGGGCATCATTGTTGAACACAAATGCGTATTCATTCTCTTCACAACAACAATCACCATCAATATTTGAATTAGAAAATTCATCACTCATCTGAAGGAATTATTCTACCTGTTTGTCATATTCAAATATTTGCCAATGTTTAATGTTATCAGGTACTGTTGGCCTATGCTTGACTTCAATTTCATACTTTTTATTAGGAAAAATTGGAATTTTGAAAACCGAAGCTGGAGTAGCTAAAACATATGCAATTTGATTTTGCCCCCTAGGAATCACTAACAAATTGTATTCTGAAAACACTTCAAGAAGATCAAGTACTAAATTCCTATATGCTCTCAATCGATGATGCTTGGACTGATATATACCTTTTACCTGGTTAATAACAATCTCATAATCTTCATGTACAACTATCCTCCTAGCACCCAATTCTTTTAAATTCTTCAATCCCAAAATCAGTGCCTCATATTTGGCCATATTATTGGTACAATCAAAAGAAAGATTTTAAGAACATATTTTTGTACCTATCTTGGGAGGGTTAATCCACACAACATCTCCTGCTCATTCTCTGCTAGCAGCTCCATCAAAGCTCATATTCCACATCTCATCTTCTGCACTGTTTTGCTGATTTGTAATTTCCTCTGTTTGATGATCAATTTTGTTTTTGATGGCCATGCTAGTCATTGGCTCCCCCTATTGAAAACTCAATTCATTATAGAAAACAGAGGAAACAAACTCAATATCAATAGAGTAAATGGGATGATTGTTTGGTTGAGTTTTGATACTCACCATGTACTTGAGCAACAGTTCTCTGTACAACCTCCTTTATTGGCCAAAAATAGGGATAGTAACATATGACATATTCATTTGCAAAGTTCCTTTCAACTTTGCAGCCCAAGATCTAGATAACAACATGCCAAATTTAGGAGGGATGTTAGCAACCACTACAACCATGATCAATTTTTTTGATGGAATTTGAGATAATGATACAACCAAATCTTTGATTAAACCTAAGCATTTCACCTTCCTTGAGTCAAAAGAGAAAATATCCTTGTAAGGTCTTGTAATATCTAGGCCAAAATCATCCATGACCACCTTGGGCATCAGATTATGTGATGCTCCTGAATCTAACATGCATTATGTAAGGTCATGTCATGAATTTTAAGACTAACCTAGAAAGGAGGAACATCATCAACATCACCACTCTCCTCCACATGTGGGAAAAACAAGATAGAAGGGTGATCATCTTGTACATTCAAAGCGTCAGGGGATTCTTCCATTTTGATCATTTTAATGATTTTATTTCTATATTCTCCATTCTTAATCAGCTCATTAAACAGAACATAAATTTTGATTTTAGCCATTTCACTTTCAAAATTAAAAGGAGATGGAGATTTTTCTACCTCTATGATGACTGCTTCCTTCCTTATCTCAGGTATTTTCTTTGGGGGTTCTTCTTTGGATTTTCCTTTCTCCATTGCATCCTTTTCTTAATTATCTTTCTTAAGCTGGCTTGAAGAAGGTGTATTTATCTAAATTTCCCTTGTAGGATTTGCCTTTGGAGGATTTGCAGCTACCTTTTTGCTTCTGAGGTTATATTGTTTCTAAAGTTGCATAATAGCATTTTGATATCCTTTCTTAAACTCTTATGTTTCCAATGACAACATATCATCATTATCCTGCATAAACTTATCATTTGCATCCATAAATTGATCATGTTCTTCTTTAGCTAAGAACACATTTGTTTTTTTTATTGTCACAACAATGCATATTGTCTTCAATTGTTTGACCAAAATATTCATTTACATAGTTGTTTTGGAAAGGAGGTTTTATTTGTTGATCACCTTGATTTCTCTGATCTCTTTGCCTAATCTATGGAACTGGAGCTCTTCTAAAATTTTGATTTCTGGGCCGAAAATCAATTTGATCCCTAGTGGCAAGCTTATTCTCCAAAGACATTCTTTCCATGAATATTTCCATAGTCTTCGTAATCAAATAAAATTTCTCATCTGATGTTTTAGAAGTTAAGGGTTGTGCTTCTCCTTGGACCTTCTTCACATCTATGTTAGGATTATGTTTAATCTTCCCTGATGCCATCAGATTTACCTCTACTTCAATTGCATCACTCATCATATCATCTAATGCATTAGATATCCTTTCTCTTAATTGTAAGGAAAAATCACTATCAAAAGAATCAACATATCGAAGTTGGGCAGCTCCAGGAGGAGGTTTTACTTCTATAGGAATTGAATTATAAAATTTCATAAATCTGGTTGAAAACTCTTGTACTGTTTCATTTGGTAATCTTTTTATATTATTGTACTGATTTAGAAACTGAAGATGATTCTTTTTATCACCCCACCTTGCAACAAAAAGTGTTTCAAAAGCTGCAAAATTAGGGATACTCGTTGTAGGAAGAGCTTTAAACCATTTTCTGACTTCTCTCCTGAAATACTTTGTGTGAACATCATGAGTTTTATATCCTCATGATATACTTCCTCTAGATAAAAAAAATCATTGAACCAATCCAAGTGTCTTTGGGCTGATGTATTTTCTTCAACATCGAATGATTTGATTCTCTGATTATAATTTTAGGGTAAATCATGCAACTGGGCAGGCAAGGAAAGAGGAGAAAATATGGATCCCATGGCTCTAGGAGGATTTTGGGCTATATGGATAGTCTAAGTAGGGACAATCTGGATAGGAATAGTCTAAATAGGGAAAATGGGAATCAAAGACTAGAATTTCTTTTCATCAAAGATAATTTCATTCAACTTAGATTCTGATCTAGATCTGAACAAGGTTTGTTCAAATTTTAAATCAAAGTCAAGGTCATCGATACTTTTTAAACCTTCTTTGGGTAAATATAGATTTTTGTCTAGGAAAGAGAATGATTTGACTATCTTTTCTTTTCTTTTGTGCAATAGTTTCTCAGGATCAGACACATATGCTATAGGTTCTAGATCAGGGTTCCTTCTAGTGTGAATTCTCTTAGGAGCAAGTATTTCTTATTTTCTAAAAAACAAAAAAAAATATGTTATTGATCCTATTAAATGAAGTCGCTAGGGTAAGAATAGTTTATCCAAAAAGGTGTTTGATTCACTGTTACCCTCAGGAATCAAATCTAAAGATTTCAGTCGTTCTTTCCCAGGGAAAATTTTCAATTTCGTCCCCGAAAACGACACCAAAATGTTAATGTTGAGTAAATTGTTGGGTTGAAAAAATAATCTACAAAGGTAACCTACAAACCAACTTTAAGACTGGAAACTAGCCTTTCCAATCTAGAGAGGGTTGTCTCTTAGACTTAATCTCTGATATATATAGGTTGTTTCAAATTGATGTCTAGATTTAGAATTTTGAGATAATTTTTTAAGGCCTACTGACAAAAGATAATGCTTCTAGGGCTATGGGGTCAACCTCTGAAAAAAATAAAAAATCAATGCTTGGTAGATATAACTACTCAGAGGAACAAAATCTAAATGAGGTGATGAAATTCAGTGTTTAGTTTGATCATATAGGGTGAAAGAAGAAAATAAACATACAACAAGATCAGAGCACCACAATGGATGAATTCTGACCTTAGCTGAGAAGATAGACACAATTTTAAATTAGTAAAGTCTAGAGCACCATTAGATGAATTATGGACTTTCAGTTTACCAATTTAAGGAGAAGAAAAGTGCAGATGAAAACAAGTACATAGGAAATACATACAAAGAAGAGTACAATCTTCAGATCACCACCATTAGAATCTTTTTCTTAAGGAATTCATGACTTCTGCATTTGTATTTCTTTAGATTTAGAAAATTACATTTAGGATCAAAATGTATATATTTTTTCCCGCGCCACTCTTTACATCAAAATAGTCCATATATATAGAAAAAAAAGCTACACCTAGCTACTAGGAGTCGAACTACTGTCTCCTAGAGTTATGGATCTGGTTGTTTTCAAAGAGAACAACAACCTCTACAAAATTTACCAAAAATAAGAAAGTCAATTTGGTAATCATAACCTATCCGAGATGTTATTTACAATCATAAATTCTTAAGAAAATTCCAACCATATGGTTGTCATGAATCATCATGTGTATCGTTGGACAACACTGTCAATGTTGTGCAATAAATTCTAGTTTCTGCTGCGCAAATGTTGGATGCAAAATTTGTGTAGCGATTTTGCGCGACGGATCTTCATGCTGAGGTTGTGTGCGTGAATCCAGTTGGAAACAAAGGATGGGATTGTTTAGTTTTTTTGTAGCTTCCTTGTACAAACTCACTTACATTCGTAAGGCCCTGTTTGTCCTTCTTAATGACAAATTTTGTCTCTTCAAACTCCTCACCTGTCTCAACAAAGCCACATTTCTTTTCAATTTTGATTTAGCATTAGAGAGAGTTGCACATGCATCGTCAATAGCTGGTATGTATTCCTTGAAATGTTCCATGATTCTTTCCTTTGATATCCTTTTTTCTTCCCCGAGCTCAATGATCACATCTTGAGCCTCTCTTAGCTTCTTTTCAACCAATTTATATTCTTTTCTCCTCGTGTTGGTGAGGTAGGAGATCTTCGACCTTCTTTACTCTGTGATGTTGGTATTTCAAGAAATATTTATACTAGATTCCTCCTCAATTCTCTGTTCTATTGATAGAATTGGGCTATAACATGTTGAGCTTTCTTTAGTTGTTGTTTCACCTCCTTAATATCTACAACTTCCTCACCTGGTTCCGCTTGCTTTTCATCAATCTCCTGGGTTGCACATTCAACAAGACTTGGATGAATTGTGGGTATGGGAAATATCTTGGTAGAGGACCTAGTGCACGGTTTACTAGGAGCTTGGGTATCCTCAGTTTTGTCAGTGAATATTAGTTTTATTCTCTTCTTGGATGTTGGCTGACTGATTAATGAATCTTCAATTTCTTTTCCTTTTATCCTTTCAAAAACATCTCCTCCTCTCACCTCTGAACTATGAAGTGTTGATTTCTTAGTAGATAAAGGAATATCTCCTTTAGGGTCTTTGGGAATGTTTGCTAAAATCAGGAAGGAATTCCAGTCTATGTTTAAATTTCCCAGCTTCTCAACCACCAACATCTTAATCAGGGAAAAATGGAACATGTTGTTCTCTGGCTGGTTAGCTTTGTCTTGGAAACTATCTTCCATAATTCCCATGATTTGACATAGGAAGAAAGGTAATTTTAAAGGACTTCTCCATATGAAATGCATCAAAATCCTAATGTGATATTGATTCGCCTTGTCGAATCTTCCCTCGCAGGTGAAGTACTTCCTGATTATGTTCAAAAGTTTCTCAAAAGGTTCCAGAACATACTCACTGGGAATGTTGGCTCCAATTTTTTTATTTCTATATTCAGGCTTGATGAAATCAATATAACATGAAGTATCTAATGGCATACCTTTAAACCATTTTTCTCTTTTCATAGGAATCTCTGTCACAATTGATATAGTTTCCTCTATCACTTGAAAAATGATCCGTACAATAGTTGCACTGACACCATTAAAATTATGGGCGAACTGCTTAGTTAGTTGCGCATGATATCCTTGAATATTTTCAAAGAAACATATGCATCTGTCTTGTTCAAAGGACACTCTAATCATCGAGTCTGCGTTTATCAACTTTAAATCTTGTGGTTCAAACCTCACGACCTTCCCGCTTCTTGCATTCTTTCTTTTACTTTGAAGAGTTGCCATGATGTTGGTGTATGTCAATTTCAGGTGTGCAACAAATAATTGTAATAGACTCTCTGAGCAACGAATAAGAATAGTAAATTTTGCATGATGCATAGAAAAAGGTAGAAACGGGAAACTTTGTGCAACAAACAAATCAGTGGCATAAAAATTGGCACAATAATAAAAAGCAATGGAAAACTTTGGCGTGACAGAAAACTCGACGGAAAACTTGGCATAGGAGTAGGTAATAAGAATTTAGCTCAGAAGAAAGAAGGTTGAGTGTGTGAAAAAAAAATTCGTTCCAGAAGCTAATTTGCAACGGGCTCCAAGGAAAACTCTTGAACAATGATTGAAAGCAATGAAGGATACACAATAAAATCAAAATAACAGATTTACGTAGTGACTGGAAGCACACAATATTTACGTAGCAAAAGGCTTCGGAGCTTATTGGAAAAGATATGGATGATGCACACGTTTTGAAAGTGATGGAGAAACATGAAGGGTGACCAATATTTAATCTTGAACAGATAAGGCATGAAATTATGAAAAGGGACGGAAAATCCATGTCAACGACATGTTTTAAAGAAGGCTAAAGATTTGGGCAATGAAATTGCACAACAGGTACTCCTTTGAAGTGTGCAATGGTACAAAAGATATGGAGTGCCATGATCGTTCACTTTTATGACTTCATGATTAGGTAATGATGACCCATAATATCTTTTGACATGACATTTATCCTAACCACTTGATTTGACCTTGGTACCCAAATTCCACTTTTTCGACATGACTCGAGACTTAGGAAAGTAGACCTTTACAACTTAAACATGACGAACCTTAAACCCTTCTACCAACTTATGGAAAAAACCCTTGACATTTCAAACCATTATTTATTTGGTTATTGAACTCATAAATTTTGACACACTAACTGTGACTTATTCAAGAAAGTTTTGACTTTTATAAAGATCAAGACAAGACTCTGAAATGTTTTGGACAAACCTTTGAATCTAACTACAAAAAACATGGTGCTAACACACAAAATCATTCAATGCACACCTATATTATTGCGCGTGTAACCACTCTTAACACATGAATACCACTGTGTACACAACCATTTTAGTGTCGCACGCAGATTCAATTCTCTTTGTGCCGATAGATATGCTTCCCCTGATGCACAATGATTCCAGCCTCTTGCGTGCATGGATTATTTCCTTGTGTGCACAAAAATTCTAGCCTTGCCTCGAAAACTCATGACCATTATTACCAAGTTAAATAACATGAATACTTAATAACTGTCATACTCTGCATGCGCGACAATAATTACTGAATACACTTAAATTTACAAACAACATCATACAAAATAACGACAATTAATTATATGTAATGTCATATAAGAAATACACCCATATCAAACATATATAATTATGCACACAATAAATTAGACAAGCACATAAAGGACACTTATCTTTTTATAAAGAGTCACCAACTGCACACAGATCTCAAACGTTCTTCCCAACCATAGAATTTGTTGCTCATATACTTTTAGTGATAGGTCACCCCTGAGCTAGGGCTTAAACTCCACTAGGACAAAAGGATTTCTAATTCCAGGCCAAGGTATGATAATCAATAAATTTCTCAGTCCAAGGTTCTCAACTGTTGCAACTAGACTAAAATCTCTCATTCCCCGCATGCATGTCCCACCCCAGGAAGTGTGCCTCTTCTTTTCTCAACAGTCCCTCATCTTCCCCACTTCCTTTCCAGGAATTCAACAACAGGTTGGAGAGGAAGTCTCATAGCCCTGTAACTAATTCCCAACGCACCAGGGAAAATTGCTAGAAAATCTCTCACCTGGAGAGAATGCTCATGGTCCTGACAACCCGCCTCTTCAACAACAAATCTCTCACTTGGAGAGAATTCTCACGGGCCTGACAACCCGCCTCTTCAACAAAAATTATCTCACATGTAGAGGATTCTCACGGGCATGACAACCCACCTCTTCGACAACAAAAACTCTGGTTACTAGATGGAAAACCCTTTCCAAGTTTTTCTTTATAGGTAAGGTAATGGTAATTCCCCATTTAGATGGTCCGACCCCTAAAGAAAAATGAGTGAATCCCCTGAAATACACTAAGGTTCAACCATATATTTGCATGGTCATAACTGAACACTTGTCACCTTCATAATTAATTTTAGCCACTTGGTGACTCGTTCCCATCCCTCAGGTACTTAGGATAAATAAATATCCATAAATTATACTTTTCAAAAATATCAATAAAATATTCCCTTGGAATTAAGCCCCCCTTTTCCCTTTTTGGTGGAGTTTAGCCCCCGATATTTTTTTGTCTGATTGGTATGCATGCAATGATGTGATTTTATTAATAATTTGAGTGTGAATAAATTTTACAAGGATAGGCACAGTAGGATTTTTGCATCCTGAATCACCAACCCAATTACCACACACACAATCTTCGACCTCACACACACACACACACACATATCTCAATCCGATGTGAACTCCATGGTAATCCTCATGCGCTTACTTAGGTGTGCTCAACACTATGGAATGTGCACACCCTTCCCTTTATGTGCAATCCATGCACACGTACTCAGGTGGTCATAACACTATGGAATGTGCACACTCTTTCTTTGGAAAATAATTCTCATGCACTACTCATGTGTGTAAAAAACGGAACCAAAACTTGGTGCCAATGACTCACCAGCCTATATGTACATTTACATTTTCATTTACAATTGGGGTTCAGATTAAGGGTATTACATTTTGGGTTTTTCGGGCTTATTGACCCCAAGAAAGGCTTGCACCTCATTTCATGGGAAGAAGGGGACAAAATCCCAGAGGTGTTGTAGCTAGGCAAAGATAAAAGCCATAAATTATCCTCTAGATGCTCATCCTAAGGTCCTGAGAGCAATGAAATGTTTCTCCATAAAAAACAAAGGACCTTTAAAAAAGGAAAACATATAATTAATAAATGTACCACTTGTTGAGGGAAAGCATGTGCGATGTCTTTTACTTTCCTTTCACATGGCACTCAATGTATTCTTAGCTCCAAGTGGCATTGTGGTGTTCCTTACTTTACATTACACATAACACTCAATGTTTTGGACCATAATAAATTAACAACAATAAAGGGCTTGGAAAAATGTTGCATTGTGAATGAGGATGCAACACACCCTCTACAAAGGCACCCATAAATGATACAATATGAGACCTTGATATGTCAAGAACCCCATGCCCAAAAGTCACACTCCCATCCACCTCATATTCACTACATGACTTAGAGAGGGTTTTCTTGGGAAACATTCCTTGACTTGGGGGATTGATCTACCCAATATGTAACCACGAAAACCCTCCCATACCTAAATTTGGCAGAATTGTATAGGCCTTTGAGCATTTGTTTAGTTTGAAAAGAGGGGATTTAAATTAATTGTTTGGGTGGTTCTTTTATTAAATGTGGCTTACTTGGCATGATACATGTGACTTGTGGACCCTTGGATGGAGTAATTTTTTTTTATTTTCAATACCTTTCTAGGTGAAAGCTATTCCATGGAGGAACTATGGAATTTTTACCTTCATGGGGGGTTGAAAACCCCAAGGATGGACGCCATACCCCACATGATGGGAAGAGGACCCCAGAGCCTTTGCACACATGAGATGATAGATGTTTCCTTTGGAGGCACTTGGAAAACACTAGGTGATGACATCATAGCCCCTTGCACTTGGACGTTGTCCTTTGGAGGCCCAATATGTCACCTCCCAAGCCTTGACGTCATGTGGAGGCTAGTGTTTTGATGGGCTTGATGGTTCTACAAGAGAGATGATATGGTTTGAAGAAGGAAGATACATGACATGAAACTCTAGAGCATGAGATATGGACACATGGCACTTGGATGCCCAATGAATTACGTCTAGAGGCTCAACGTCTTAGTTTTGAGGCCTAGTGTCACAGTTTTAGGGCATGACGTCACCCTTCGAGGGGATTTACTTTATGTAATTTTCATTTTTGTAAATTGTAAAGGGAAATAAAGGGTGTTGGCCCCCTTTTAATTTGGTGTTGAATTTCTTATGTGGAAAAATTGGTTTTAGATAACCTTACATAAATAGAGGTCATCTCACTTTCATTTGAGACACAACTCACTTGAGAATTACATAACTCTTGGTTGAAAGTTTTTCCCTACTTGGGAAATTCGCTCTATCTTATCTCTTGTGTAATTGGATGCTTTACTTGTCTATTGGTTGAAGGAAGGCTAGCGACTTCTCTTGATGCTTTTTTCTTGGAAATTGTGGTGGAATATCTTGATAAGTAAGGTTTTTTCACACTATCTCGTGGATTAGGTAATAAATTTCTGCAATTATATGCCTTTCTTCTTGATTTCAAGGTTATTTGGTCAAACCCTTGGAGGAGAATAAGAGGTTACACCCTCCATCAAGGATCTATCTTTTTTTTTTCATTGAAAAGGCTATTGCAAAGGTTTCTACAATGAGTAAAAGGGCTTACACCCCTAGAGGAGTAATAAACCCTAGCTCATAAAAAATAGACTCCATAACCCAATAGATAAGGCACTAATCTTTTTGCATTGGATATTGAATATTGTGCATTGATAAACGTGCTTTCAAGGAGATTGAATTGTTCAAGTTTGGATTAACTTTTACATGTTATAATGTATCTTGTGCCTTGAAGGAATATTGATTAGCCAAGTGATCTAGTTGTTGTAATAAACATTTAGCTACAACCAATAGGGTTGCAACAAACATACTTTATTTCACTCTCTTACTTACTTTTTTACCACTGAAATTCACTTGCAAGCTATCATAATTGATCTACTGTTTGAGAGCTATTGTTTGGGTGGATTGCTTGTTGATTTTAGTGGCTAGAACGTTTTTTTGTAGAAAATTTTTGCTACAACCATAAGGCTATTACAGAATGTTTATGATAACACTTAATAAAACCCCTCTTTTTCTATCAAAGTGTTGGTTTAATTATTGGGAAATTATCTACTTATTGTTAGATTTATTTTCCAACATCATACACTTGATTTTGATGGTTTAGTTTGCAATTGTCATAACTTATTTAAC